>CAXAKX010000193.1:0-109508 GCA_963969525.1 Ontholestes murinus
GTGGGTGTTTACTCGAGGTAAATAAAAGTTAAAGGGAATAAGAAACTGAACAAGTTTTGTTAAAACATATTTTTCATAAAATTGGTTGAAATTGAAAATTTTCACTTTTTTGCTAATTGCTCCTAAACTGTTGGAGTTACATGAAATGTATAAAACAAATAATTGTAGAGAATTCAAAAGTAAACAAATTACCCTTATAGTTTTCGAGAAAAATGTAGGGAAAATACTATGATGGCCACATTTTGAGCTATTGTCAATAATTGCAAACCGCTAGAATATAATGTAAGTTATATCAATCATATGATGCATTGAGGATCTAAATATAATTTTTGCTCAACTACGGACTGTCATTAAAAAATTACTTAAATTCGCCAATACACAATTGCCAATACAATACATTTTCTCTGCCAAACCACATAGTTTACAAGTGGTGATTACCTAAAGGTGGTTCTTTATTGGATAATGTCCTGTACGGAGACACTTGACGAGTCTTATCTGGCTTAGAGTGAGGTGCAAGATCTATTTAGCTCTACTTGGCGAGAAGACAATAAATATTTTGGATATTATTGGTGTGTTTATCCAGTACCCTGTTTTGTACTTTTTCCTACTCTTGGACCACGCTCTTCCTATGTGCTTTTGATAGCCCACATACTTTGGTTCGATCATTATTGTCGCAGCTTATTCTCTGAAAAGTACATTGATATGTTTGTTGTCTTTAATACTTGTATGGCTTGGTACACACATCAGGAGTAAGCTTGTTGTACATATGCCAATGTATCATTTTGGATTTCAGTTTTCATGATTTGCCAAATATCCATAGTATCGCTGTAGTTTTCCAAATTGTTTTTCTACGTGCGTGTACTGATCGGAGAACGCAATTTCGTTTCCCTGTGCGTTGGGAGCTTTGATATTCATCTTCTTATTATTATTGAAATGTACCACAACAGTTTTGATAGGATTGACATTAAAGCCTTCCCTCAGACATTATTTCACTATACTATTGAGAGTGTCTTGGGCTAGGGGCGAAATGATGTCATGTTTACCCCTTATGATAATATATCGTCGGCGTAACCTTGCATATAATAACGTTTATCGACCAAGTTCGTCAGGAAGCTATCCACCACTATATAACCCCACCTCATGGGCACTCATTTGCTGTGGTTACCGTTTCTAATTTACTCCCTATACCTGCGGTAATCTTACGGTTTTTAAGTATACAAGATAGCTCCCTATTCCACGATTTTGGAGGTTGTAACTTCAATATCCACGAAAATACCTAATGCAATTTTCTTGCAATTAAGTTTTTTGGCTATTCTGAGGCTATGAAGTGTATCTGCAGCATATTTGCCAGATTTGTAGGTAGATTGCTGCCTATGGAGCAGACTAACTTTAGGGCACCGTTGCATGAATTTTAGGAGAGTGATGTTAAGCAAATTGGGCTGTAGGATTTGGTTTTATTACGGTTTGGGGATAAATATATTCCTACCCTTTTTCTATTCCATTGAAGATAGGGGACAATTATATGACGACTCTGCTGCATCAGTGCAGGAAAATTCCACCAGGATTTTCCATTATTATTGCATCAAGCATAGTACTTTGAGAAATCTCTATGAATTTAAATATTTAATTAAAGGAAGAATTTACATTTAATACATAACAAATTGGATCAATGTTTGAAAGTTCTAAATTTTGTTCAAGATCGCTAGAAATGGTGTTGAAAAAATTATTCATAGAGTTAGCATTGTTATCACAGATGATATCACAGTTTATTTTCGATTAACAATAATTGATTAAAGTCTATATTGCTTTGTATTTGTTGTTAGAATCTTTGATCAACTGTGCATTAGCTTTCTTCTTGGACTGATACATATCTATCCTTAAACTTACCATATTCGAGTTTCCAGTTAGAGTATGTTGTCATTGCATCGTGCAGAAGATGTTATGTATCACTCATAGACTGAACTCACTTGTTATACCATTTTGCTTTATTACATTGCTTGCTTTTTATTGTCTTCTGCGGAAAGCAATTATCAGTCGAGGTCTTTGATACATTGTTACCAGTGTACAATCAAGAGGACTTGAAACTTGAACTTAAGTCTCGAAATGATCAGCTCCTTATCGAACCTCAAGTGACTAATAAAAATACAGTATGATAACAACAAATAAAGTGCTTTATATATATGTTTTTAGGATGTATCACGATGTGATCACGATTTATCAAAAATTATCTAGTTTATTGAAACTATACGATCAATTGATATCATTTACGCTGGATATAATAATGTCCTCATACGATACATACAAAATTATTATTGTTATATATGCTATATTATATTAATATCATTTTAAATGTAAAATTACTAGTTGACAAATTCAGATACTGACACACATTTAAATCAAGGATAGTGTGCTTCATCTTGCTAGAATCACATCAAGATTTTTAACATTGCCTGAAGCTTGATATAATGTTATCTATATTATTTATAAAATGCTTAAACTATGGTAACCGTATGAATATACACTATACAAAGTTAAAATATCATGCGTACAATGTGTGTTTAAAATTCTAAGTACATGATTTTGTATATATCAAAATATGATCGTTAATTTTGACCTCTTGTAAAAACATTGTAACTAATAAATGCAGTCCAAAAAATACAATATCAAGCTAAATTTCAAAACTGTAGTAAGAACAGAAGGCCGAAAGAGTATAACAAATGACGCACATAAAACAAAATTGGGCGAAATTTTGAAGGACCCCATAAATCCATCAGTTTTGTTTAACACAAGAACGGTAATCGTTATATATGTTGCCATATTTACGAAGCCGTAAAGTGTAAATATTGAGCTATTACTCTTATACAACAAAGCGACGAATTATTTTCGGATAGAAAACTCGAGCTCTCGGGCACACATTCACAAAAAAAAGTTTATGAAAGAAATGCGGTTATGGGAAAATGTTATTAAGTGGATTCCGGGGCGATATCGCTCCTCCACTTGAAATTCCGAACTCCGCACGTTATTGATCCGATGGGAGGATTTCACGTGGATTAATAAAATTCTTAAATACTTTTTGCCGTAATTGCATAAATTAATTTACTTCGTTCATTTTATTTTGAATGAGGAGTAACATTAAGTAATATGAAGTATTTAGTTTTATTAAATCAGTTAAGATGAGAAACTAAATTTTAAAAGAATTTTCTTTTTGTATAAATTAATATTTGTTTCCAAAAGAAGCCTTCTTGGAAATTTTCCTAGACATGTTTAGCAGACCTCATGGATGCATTTTTATTAGAGGTGACTATTTTGAAGAACAGTAGGGTAATTTTCGTTAATATTTTATCTACGTTAATGATACAGAACTATTAACCGAACTTTACTGTCAGAGGTTTTGATTAAAGTATTTTAGGTTTTGATAATGGTAACTTGAGTTGCCAAAACTATAGTCAACAAGAAATAAAGAGTGTTATGCAAAGTAACTAAGCGTTTTATTTTGCATTATAATTTAATTGAATTGATAATATCTTCTATTAAAGTATCATTACCTAACTAGGTCTTATAAACAATTATATAAGCACTAATATAATAAGGCATTTACATTAAGTCTTGTCAATTTGATGAAGAGAACTTCGACAGTTTTACTTTAAACGAAACCATTAGTAACTTATTTTATAAATAAAAGAAAATAAAAAAAAAATAAATGAATGCAATCTAACTAGCATGTGAGATACACCTACACGACATCTGTAAAAAGAAACAGGGGATACACGACGTTTCGTGTTTCATTGCAAATCTGGTCACGTTAAAAGTTGCAGCTCTCATCAAAATAACAATTGGCTATTTACTGTGTCGGAATTTTATTTTCCGAGCGAGTGAAAAAGTGGGTTAACCCTGGATGTTGCACCATATAAATTGTACTTATCGAGCCGTAAACAAAATATAAAATTTTATCGATAGAAAAACATACAAGCTGAAAATTGCGAAATCGTGCTAATAGTGTAAGTTCCTCCGTGATAACTTTAAAATCGACCGAATGAATTTTTAAGATCTACTTGTTGATACTTTTTAATCTATCAACAAGTGAATGTTAAAAATTCATTTCGGTTGAGTTTAATGATGTGTCGAAATGACTTACACTATTTGCATACTATTTATTATTTATTTATTTTACATCTTTGTACACCTATCTAATAATATATCACAAAAATTATATATAAAATTTGAAATAAAAAAGTACTTAAAATTTTAGCCGATAGGAGAACGGGAAGTGAACTCCCGTTCAAATGTTCTTCCACTCAAACCCATGAATAGACTTTCTTATTACTTCTTCTATTTACTTCTGTTCAGTTATTTAATCTCTTTCTTCAGCGAGTATTTTATAGCTGTTTATGTCAGCATGACAGATATATGACATATATTGTAGTTTTCAGCTGCATTTATAAATATTATTAGAATTTGTATAAACTACAACCGGAACGAAAAATAAAATAATGAAAAAGGTCGAGTGCTTTGCTTTACCATTTTATTTACAAGTCATCATGTCTCCTTTATTATATTCAATATGTACAAGAAGTATACGCCTTCACAATTAAACATTCAAAAATAAAATTATATTTTTAATAATTTAAACCTATTAAGTAATATAAAATTAATGCACTCGTATAACCATTTAAATCGAATATGAGTTGTACTCAAGTTATATAATTACGATCAGTAAATATATTAAGGTTCTCTACATCTAACTCATAAAGGCGATTTCGTTTTTTTCAGGGGAAATATTTCGTTTTCTGCCTTATCCCCTTTTTTATTACCATAGAATTTATTATGTTCAGTGTCTTACGTGCACGATAAAAATTACTCGAAAGAAACTTTTAATAAAGGCTACAATAAATAATATCACTGCAAAAATATAACTATAAATAACGCACAATCCTGCACCTAAGAACAATCTGTGTTATTAATGTACACGATTTATTATTTTCTTTAATATACTATCACTTTTTGTACTTCATATAAACTTTTGAACTATTTTTTTATTCAAAGTTATATTAATACCTGCTGCTCTACATGCGTGTTGGAATGATTTAAAAGGATCTTTTGAATTTAAGTTTTTCGATTTTTTTTAACTTTTGATAAACACGTTTGATAATGTCTACCCTATCTATTATTTTCTATGGAATTTCTGGCTCAATTAATCCTTAAATGTTTTCATGGAAACCAATCTGAATTGGGTCAATTTATTTTTGCACTAATGCAAATAACTTACCTCACGAACCTTAAAAAACAACTTTACAATATTTAATCATAGCAAAAATGTATAGTCGTGCTGAAAATAAACTTCCTTATAAATTCTGCAATATATGGTCTGAATTAAAAGAAAAATTTTAAAAAACTATATCAAGTTAAAAAAAATATGAACAAATCTTGGAAAAATTATACAATTTTAAACAGAAATCAAATGAATTAATCTTACAGTTTAGAAACTTTGAGTTATAGTTATCTTTCAATAGTTCAACAGAACTAACCAATCATGATAAAATTCACGGTAAAATTGAAATGATTAATGAAATAACTTTAAATAAATTTGATAATCATTCTCATTCTCAAATTTCTAACATTTTACGGTATAAAATTTTAATAATTGTAATTCAGCACTCATTGCCACACCTTTAAAAAGAATACGCACCTAATTTGTGTAGAAAATCATTGTAGATTTCAAAATAAGGAACCAAATAATTTTCACGACAGATAATTAAACTGTTTTTAGAAATAATTCACGTATTAGTCAAGCAAATCAAAAATTGTGTAGGTCATTTAATCGAAGAATGTAGAAAAAGTCAATTTAGTAATTCCCAAAAATATCAAAATAATTCAAGTCAACTTCACACAGTCGTAGATAAACAACTGTATATTTTGGCACAAATTTCAAGCACTTTTAATGACTAAAATCAAAAATCTTAACCTCAATTTCTCAATAATTTGTAGAGACTTTCTTCTGTAAATTTAGCTTCAGTGTAAAAATATTTAAAATTTTAATAGATTTAGGTGCTAGCATTACTTTAATTAAGGCTTATAAATTAAGCCGTATAACAAAATTTGACTTAAAATGTTAAAGTCAACTATAGGGATTAAGTACATCTGACATTATCAAAACTATAGCTAGAATAATTGTTACGTTAACGTATAACGATCGTACCTTTGATGGTAAGTTTTCAATTTCAAACATTACTTACAAAGATTTCTTTGAGAAATATCAAGCGAATAGAAGGATACATGGGAAAATAAGCAGAAGCAAAAAGGGAGCAATAATGGAGACATAATAATTAAACTTTGCATAAAAATAACTTAATAATCACAAACACAACATTTAAACGCAAAGATATACACAAATATACGAGAACGCAAGCAGCGAGGAACGATAAATTCTTAACGATTACTGCCTAATAAGTAAAAATAAATGGAAAATTGTGAAAAACGTAAAAGTAACAACAAAAGCCGAGATTGGAAGCGATCACTCTTAACTCAAAATAGACATAGCAAGAAGCCAATCAGAACAAACTGACAAGAGAAGAGGAATAATCAAGGAGAAAATGCACAAACTTAAAGAATGACAATCCCGTCAATATTAAAAAAGAGACAACAAGGGAAAGTTATGGAACAACAAAGATAGGTAACGAATATATATAGAAAACAGAATGGTATTTCGAGAAAACAAAAGCAAAAATAAGAAAGAAAGCTAGAAGAAATATCTAAGTACAACCAAAAACGAAGATTATGAAGAATACAAAGAGAGAAGAAAAGAAGTTAAAATAGAGGCACAGAAGTCCGAACAAGATTCATGGAAAGAATTTGTAAACCATCGAATATTTCTAATCCAAATTTTATTTTTTAAAACCTTGTAAAGTTGATGTAAAACAGGTGTCGAAATTCCAATTCGTAATTCTGAAGTAAAAGGTGTTATTTCGAGTCAAATAATTAAAAAGGAAATTTATTTGTCGAAATTTGTTGTCCACTTTAGTTAGTTCCTAAGAAAGCTAATTCTACATAGAAAAAAGCTTCAAGAATTGTTATTATTATGAGAATTTTAATTGTCGTAAGCTAAATGATAAATCGATAGATTAATGAAATCTTTAGATCAGCTAAGTCGTTATAAACATATTCGACGGTTGATTTAGTATTAGGCTTTTATCAAATTCCAGTAGATCTTTCGAAGAGAGGAAAGAAGAACTGTTTTTATTATTCCACTAGGACTTTACAAGCTTAATTGTTAGCCACTGGGGTTTGTACTATTTCGTGTATCTAGATGATATAGTCCTTTATGCATCTTCAATCTTAGATCGTTCTTAAAAAGTCAAAAACATCTTCAGAAGATTTAGAATTCATAATCTAAAACTACACCCAGAAAAATGGAAAATTTGACGCAAAGAAATATTATATTTATCACATATAATATCCAATAAAGGCTTAGTACCTAATCCAGAAAAAGTAACAGCCGTACATAAAAGTTAATTTAAATATTTTTTGGACTAGAAAATTTATAAAAAATTTGCTTAAGTTACAAAACCTTTAACAACTCTCTTCGAAAACATAGGCAATTTCAATGGATACAAGTTGAAGAAAATCAATTTAATACTTTTGAGAAAATACTAACTACTCAACTGTTTTTGCAATATCCTGATTTTTCGAAAGAATTTATTCATACTACTAATGAATCGAATTATGCGATAGACGCTGTATAGGGAACGTGAAATAGGGAACGACTTACCAATATTTTATGTATCCAGAACATTAAATGTATCTGAACAAAATTAGAGTACAACATAAAAAGAATTGCTTGTATATAAAAATAAAGTATTATTATCTCTCAAGTCCCTGTAAATGTAATTAAAAAATATTAATATTTTGACAACTTTATTAAATATTAGTACATAACTAAAGATATTTCTCAACAAATTCATCCTGAATTAACAACTATCATTGTTGGATGCTTGAAGCCATAACTGTGTAATACATATTGAATCAAATGATAAATAAAACTTACTTTGTTAATATCACATACGTTTGTCATATTAACAAAGTAAGTTTTATGTATCATTTGATAAAGTTTTCGAACTATCATTGTATTTTATCATATTTTCTAGATTCAGACGAATCAAATTAATATTTTTCCCATATTAGGAATTTCAAACAAGTCGATTTATATAACCAAAAAAGAAATGCTAATAAATTAGCATATTTAGTTAAATTCATTAACAATTTCACTTTGATAAAACATATCTCATCAATTAAGCAGTTGAATACAAAATAATTTTAAAGGAAAACTGTTTATTCATGATCTCACTACTAATAATCATAATATTAAGAAATTCCTGTATTATATATCTAAGGACATTAATGTAAATCCTATATAGTTATGAATAATTATATACCAAAAATGAGTGAAGAAAGAACAAACATTTAGAAACTCACAAATCAAAACTTTCAGGTCATTCTGGTTTTACAAGAACTTATAAACGCATTAAAGATATTTATATTGAAGAAATAAAATAAATTATGAACCATTTAAAGTTATTAAAGGAAATAACATATGCAATAAACATCCATTTGGAATATTAGCTATACAAATAGAAGATACTCTTCATCAAACTTATAAAAGAATGCAATGATTGACAAGATGGACGATAATTTATCTTCAGAATTTGGTTAATCTTCCTGATACATAGAAATAACTTTAGCAACCTTCAAGCTGTCTGGAAAGATACCTGTCTAAAAAATATAATTTATCAATTTGCTTATTGATAGAATGAGGATATTTATTGAATATATAATCAATTCACTAGTTAAGCCATACACATCTCGGCATTTGCTATTTTTTATTTTATTTATTGAATCTCTTATTTATATGATAGACTCTTTGTGAAATACAAATGAACGAGTAAAGGAAATATTTAAATTTCAGTATGTTAGTACGCGGCAGTAAAAGTAATAAATCATCTGCAACAGTCGCAAAATATTTGTTAGGAATATCACAAGAAACTTTGCATTTTACATTATTGAAAATTACATTTCTTTCAGAGTTAAGTAAATTTTATATTCAATTTTGATAATTAGAAGACGCGTTAATATAGTTGTCGTAATTAATCTTTGTGCGCTTTATTTGTTCTCTATAATACATCATAAACTGATCACCTTGCAGTTTAGTTGCAGGGCATGTGATATTTCTAAATAAATCGTTCAATAAAAACATTAGTTCACTTAAATTTGATATATGCTTATTGAACCATTTACCATTATGTTGTTTATTTGATTTACTATTAATTTGATGAAATACTGCTGAGACACACTATATTAGAAAATAATGAAGAAAATCACTATTGCTATTCTTCATTGGGTGTAAATACCTCCAATCAATAATATCTATCATATTAAGGAACTCTCAGGATTATTAAAATTATGACACTTGTGTTTCATATTTTTATTAGCAGTTTACTGACACGACTTTTAAGTTATTCCTTTGGAAATGAGTGTAATAACTCGAAATACGTGTCACTGCCAATAAAACATGGAACACAACATGTGTTCCATTTCAATAACCCTGTGAAATACTAGTTCTATCAAGAGTGTATCCTTAGAAGTATTAATAAATCATTATAATTGGGCGATACTTGTTGTACTTGATATGCCTGTCATTTATTTTATTTCTTATAGATCGCGAGTTAAGAAATGATATATTTAAGTTAAAATTAACTTAATTTTGGGAAATTGTTTATGTTTATGTTTATGTTTATTATTCTTTAGCTTACTATCCAAAAATAAAAAAATGTTTACACAAACAATTTCGGACCAAACATCCGGAATTTTTAATTCATTCTTCAATTAAGAAGAAGGTACTGTAATGTTAAATAACGAATATTCTGTTGGATGCTTTGATTGTAATTGTTCGTATTTAATTTTCAAAAAGTTTATAGATTTAAGGTAATTCATTATTTGGTCCGGTGTTAGTTGTGGGTCCAGGTGAAACACGTGCAAGTAACTGTATGGTGTTTGATGATGTTGTCCTTTGCTGTCCCGCAGATGGCATTGGATTTCTTCGACTTATTTTTCTGATGACAGTAGTTCATCCCGATGTGTTCTTTTTATCCGGGGATTCGACAGAAAACGCTGAATGATTACTAAACCCAATGATAATTTTAATACTACCTTTTTTGTGGCAACTCTACTCTCAATTCGAGATTTTTTCGCTTTGGGGTTTTTGTGGTACCATTTATTACTCGCTAGTTGATGCTATATTTGATTTTGGATTTAAGTCGTTTAATAAAGTTTTCTGTTGAACCCGAGGTAGTGAAGGCGATTTAATAGAGATGTCGTTGGTGGTATGTTTAGTATTCATTAATCGAATTTGCTATTCACATTTATTCTTCCAATAATGCAACGATTTTGTCCATTATTCTAATTTTGTTCCGCAATTTTTTAATTATATTTACGAGTTTCTTTGAGATATGATAATTTATTTCTTTTTCAATTAGAGCGTTAAATATACTCACATGTTTATCCATGGCCAACGGATTGAGGTTAGGAGTGTTATCTTCTAATTTATAACAATTTATTGTATCTTTGTCTATCCACACAATGCCCTATCTTATAGATGATACATAGTATCACACACACCTCACTTAGGGGCCGATCGAGCTGTAGTTCTGCAGTAACACATATTTTTATCTGGAAAGACTTTAATCACTTCTTTACTCAACGCCATTATCGATACAATAATTATTAGGAGCTGTAATTTCTAATTACGAAACAATAGCATTATCTACCGAATTAACTAATAACTAATATTTATCACTATATTTGGTACTCTTAAATAAATAGTGTTAGAATAAAAAGCTGACTTTACATCTAATCTCATAAACAAAAAGATTGGGATAAATTTTTAACTTTTATTTCCCATATAATTGTCATATTCATAAAGCATAATATGATGATTGGATTAGTAATTTGAAACAAAAAACTAAACATCTCATCTATCACAATTTTGCAACAGAAAACCTTATTAAATTTAAACATAAGCCAAATAAGAAAATTCACACTAATAATTATAAAGTTAATGTTGTTCTTAACATAATCATAAATTAAATAAAAAAATATCAGTAAAATTTATTGCTTCGTTTGAAATAGTAGAGATTTTTGGAAATATGTAAAAATATAAAAATAATCTAAAACATTTTATTACAGGTCAGGAAATGATCAAGTTAATCCTATTAATCATCTTAACGTTCTTTAGCTTAGCTCGATATCAACATTGTTTCAATTTTAGTAAAATTACGCATTTCTTATGGATATTTAGGAAGCGATAAAGTTTTTAACTCGAAACCCATACTTCTATCTTGCCATGATCATTCATTAAATGAAAAACAATTACATTACAATGCATATTTAGACTTGTGCCCTCACATAACTACAAATCATACGTTCAATCATGTAGTTTAGTTTTGCAAAAATAGATCATTGCTAAGTAATCTAAAATTTAAAGAAATCATCTAAACTTGACTATTAATTAAGTATGCAAATAGAAATTAAGTGTTCTGGTTCGGGTTCTGGTTTAAATCGATGGGAGGGCAGAGAGTTCCGCCGCACCCAGTGGGCTCTTGGTGCGCCCTCCCATCTGAGCCCTCATTCCTTACCACGGTCAAGGCCAAACCACGACCTTGGCAAATGCCAGGACTGCAGCAAGACGAACTCTGAGAATGTCTGTTTCACAACCTCTGCAGATAGGATTAGGTTTTAGTCCCAGTTTGTTCAGGTGTGATCGTAAATTGCAGGTGTCTGTGGACAGTTGCATACAATATCAGGCCGTTTTGGTGTTCATTGCCATTAAGTTTTTTGAGACTCTGAGGTGTGTTGTCCCGTCGCTTCTCGTGGCATCTGATTGACGCAGTTTTCAGTAGGGTACTCAGATCTAGCAGAGAGGGCAGCACTGTTGGTCCGGACTCTTTGCTCGCCAAATCATCTGCTATTCTGTTCCATCTGCTGTTGTTGTGTCCTTTTACCCAACATAGAGGTACCTCGCTGTCACGAGCCACTTCTTCCAGTGCTTCGCAGCATTCCAGCGTTAATTCTGAATAATAATAAGTAATTTTGCAGTTCGTAATGGACAAGATTGCCGCTCTGATATCCGTTATAATGTATATGTTTTTACCCTTAATATTATTGTCAGATATTGCTTTTGCTGCATATAATATACCTACGAGTTCCACCATCGTTGGTGTGCTTATTATCTTGCCTATAGCAGTACTGTTTTTAGGGACAGGTTTTTGCAGAAGATTCCTATAACAGCCCCTGCTTTAGTTGGCGACCTATCAGTGTATATGTGGATGTTTTTGTGCTTGCTTCCTACTCTTGAGTTTTCGAATCTCAGATCTATTTGAAGCTTCCTGGTGAAAATGTATTTTTGAGGGATGTTGTCCATCGGCATCATAATCTCGGGATTACTTTTCTTTAGATCCTCTAAGATTATGTGGTGTTGATCTCCTCCGTTACTTATAAGCCATTCTCTGATAAATATGTCCAAAGGTGCAGCAGGGTTTCCATAGCCGCTGTTGGTGTTGTCCACATGGCTCCCGTCGCGCTTAAAAGGGCAGTGCGTTGAACGTGGTCTATGAACTTTACGGCTGTAAAGTTGGTCGCACTATGGCTGTATAGATCCATAGAGCTACCTTTGATAGTCCCCTTGTTTTCCCCACAGCTCGTCTGCACTGCCAGAGGGCTATGCATGCTTTCTTAGATCTCTCCATAAGGTGGGCATTCCAGTTTAGTTTTTTTGTCTAGAAGAATGACCAAGTATTTGACTCCATCTTTTAGGGTGTTCATCGCCCCGAAAGCTTGTTGGTTTAAAATCTTCAATTTTCCTTCTCCTTGAGAATAGTATCAGTTCCGTTTTTGTCGCATTTACAAATAAACCCTGGTATGTGTACCATTTGTTTACTGTGAAAAGAGCATCTGACATACGTTTCGCTAGAATACTTTCCGAAATTAAGAGTTAAGCGAGATTTATTCAATGGTTTTTCTTATGCTTTAAATTAGTTATTTGGTATTCCAACTCCTTCAGATACCGAATATTATTATGAATTTAATTAACTATTTCTTAAGGATAATAAAAATCAAAATAATATCCTTTAACAACTTCGTATATAAGACCTAGTTACTTAGTAACATTTTACACATTACTTAAGAACTGAATTTAGCGCGAAAATCAATTAAAATCAAACATAAACAAGATGTTTCTTTAGCAATTGATAATATTGAAGAAAACAGCTTTTCTGAAATAATTAATTTACTAAATTAAATCTCTTTAGATTTAGGACATTCTTGTGACTCATTAATTTCATTCAATTATCGTCCAGATATAATATAACCAGAATAAATAGCTTTGCAAAAATACCAAAAATTACCATATAAATTAAACAAAAATTTAACCTCAATACTTTATAAAATCACTAAGATCAATCTAAAAGTAATTTTTGATATGAAAACACAAATTCTTTTTGATAAACGTCAACCGTGTTTTTTACCCCCCATGCAGGATATAAATAAATGCATCAAATTAACTGGTGGCGAATGGATTTGCTCTTTAACAACCCCCACAAGAGCTATTGAAAAAACAATAGGCGAAACACTATTGCTGCAAAAGAAATTAAAGTATTAATTTGATTGAATTAAAAAACTTGGTATGATTTCACTTGTTATTTATTTTACTCCGACTAGTTTCGACCATAAGTAATTCTCAAGGAGAAATGTACATTTCTCCTTGAGAATGACTTAAATCATACCAAGTGTTTTAATTCAATCAAATTAATACAAAAATGTTTCACCACGGGTTAAGTGAGAAACTAATTCATCACTTAAATAAAGTACTATCAATCTGCATGGAAATTGATGTAGAATTATTTTAGCAAATCCAAGGACGGTCATGAATCTTCACCTGTACTGAGCCAACAACAGTAACATGATTATTTGGATTTAGACCATCATAGCACTGAACAGATGTAGTTAAGTTCTACAAGGTTTAGAAAATTACTTCTTGTTATATATTTTATATTTTGAATTCTACCAAGTACTAAAAACAGCAAATTCTACACTACCTCAGCAATTCTTAAAAAAAAAACTAAAAAAAACTAATTGAGTGTTTACAAGAATATATCGAATACTTTTTCCTTGATCAGACGGATTTTTATTATTTTCAATACAATTGATTCGATCATTGCATTTACATGCATAATTTGCGTTTGAAATTGTTGTAAATTTTGATTTAATCTTTTAATAGGATTATTTTGTTGCAACGCAAATAAACAATGTTGCATAAAAATATTAAATATAAATATCGTCAACATATCTGAACAGATGTAGTTAAGATCTACAAGGTTTAGAAAATTACTTCTTGTTATATATTTCATATTTTTGGCCCTTCTCTATTAGTTAACACATATAATTTTGATTTTTAATTCATGAGGATGGTCTTATTTTTGGACATGTTGCTTCCATAATATATAGGAGAGTATTATTCAGATATGGGTGTGGCTTATCTCGAGCCCAAGTTGCATAAAATGATTTAAAGAGAAACTTTATATTGTTTCTTAAATAAATTATCTATAACTTTAAATGAAAATACACTTCGTTGATATCACATACAGGATTAGGCCATTATCAAACGTACATTGTACGTTTGATAATGGCCTTTTAAAGGTTGAAACTAGAGTCACGTAATAAATCCAGTGTGTGATATCAACGAAGTGTATTTTCATTTAAAGTTCCTGATTCAAGATGTATCACAAAGTGATGGCTTCAAGCATTAAACAAATTATCAATAGTTTTTTTCTTGATATCCGCTAATAGTTATAATAGTTATCTTGGATTCCATTATCTCTATCAAAGTTATCTTCTTCATTTCCACTGCTGTCATTTATGCTACTATTACAAGTGCTTATAAAAACTAGTGGTTGGAGATTGAAATTGCAGAAACTGGATTTTCTAGCCGCCTCCGCCTTGTGAGCAATTACATCGAGACTCAACTAATGTATCAAATGAACTAAAACTATATGATATTTTCTTTATTAACGTTCGTATCATCTTCTGGCAAAATTCAATTCTATTAAAAACATAGTTGCCTTCAAGAGTCACCACACACCGATTATAGAGATCTTCCAACTTTTCGATACCAATTTTGTAGTATGATTTATCTTCAGCCTAAAAATAGACCTCTCTTTCGGCGATTATCTTGAGTCTGTAAAGAGGGAATAGTTGCTGAGGACCAAATCTGGGGAATATATTGGTTGCAAAAGCAATTCGTAGCTCAATTCATTGAGATTGAACATCTTTTTTATAGACTTGTGACTCGGCCCATTGTCTTGGTGAAACAAAACTTTTTCTTTATAAAATTACCCTACAGGGATTTTATCACTTCTTCGTTTTTGTTTTATCGAGATAAACAAAGCTGCTGTAATTTGAAGTGCCACCATATTGCTTCTAACCTTGAATTTGACACATGAGGGAATTTGTCCTACAAAAAATGCTATATATAAATAAGTTGCTATATACCATTCGTTTCCCAAAATGCAGCCGCCATAACCTTTCTAGCCAAATTGAGTTTTTCCTGGTTTTGGATTGAGTTTGCGCAAGCAGCCGACTATTGTTTGGTTCCTGGAGTATGGTGCTGGATCCGTGTTTCATCCATTGTCATATACCGATGCAAAAACTTCTGTTTATTTTGCTTAAACAGTTTCATATAAATGCCTGAATCACCAACACATTGTTGGTTTTGATCGACTGGGAGCTCACTTTGCAAGGAGCTTTCGCATGCCCAAATATTAATGCACGATATAGCCAACATATTACTTTGATAACTTCAGAATCTCAGCTATATCGATCAACTATACTTAGGGGTCATTAAATACTATTTTGTGAATTTTTTGACGTTTTCTTCTGAATAGCCTCTTCTTAGTGGCCACTGCACCTCGAAATCAAAGTTCGGATAACACTTGTCTAGCCATTTTTTTTTTCAGAACAATTTTTTTAATTAGAAATACTGCGTTTTATTAAAACACGAAATTCCTTTTTACCTATTTTTTTTACCAATTACAAGTTTCATTCTTGCGGTATTTTAACCAACGACATTTGGTTTAACAAACGGCAGGTGGCTTCAACAGGATGGCGCTACGTGCTATCCAGCTGATGCCATATTTAATAATTGACCCCATTAGACTTTTTTCTGTGAATTTTTTTTAAAGTCGAAGATCTATACAAATAAGTGGTTTTATTTTGTCTATAAAATTTCAACTTAATTTGCTAGAATTTTAATTCGAAATATTGCTTAATATAATACTATTTTAAGTATAAAACAATGTGTTAATGTAAATTTTATATTGATATTGAATTGTGAATTTTAATGCACTTTAAAACTGCGAATAAAAAGCGACGTTGGCCACTTGTGGCGTCCAAGTTTTGATGATACATAATTTAAACGGGCTCGCATTCCGGAATGTTTGCACTGTTCTCGGGCAAACTTAGTTCCCTTCACATATTTCTAAGCACGTATGTAAATAATACTATGTACACATATACATGTTTGCATTGTGATTTATGCATATACGAGTGCTCACATGCACACAATCATACGCGTCGACGGAGACTTATATACACCCCAATGTGCACTATGTGCACGGCCAAATCTAATTTAAATCGCCAGCGCTTATATGCACGGATTTTATAAGATAATTTATGGGAGTGTTGGAAAGTGTAGGAGTTGCATAAATGGGTACATATGTAAAGTGGTGCAGATTTATTAGCTAAATAACAAGATGAGTCTGATAAAATTGAAACACATATTTTACATAACATACATTATGTGTAGTTTTTTATATTGTAATTAACTACTATTTATTTTATTGTTTAAATTGTACACCAACGGCATGTGGTTTTAACAGGATGGCGCTTCGTGCTACACAGCTCATGCCATATTTGACATTTTGCAAGAGCTTGGTCATCTAACCTGGAGGTGATGTTAACTGGCCACCGAGATCGTGCGATTTGACCTCATTTGATTTTTTCTTGTGAAGCTTTTTTTTAGGTCGAAGGTCTATGCAAATAAGCCACAAACAGCAGCGACCCTCAAAGCCATCGGTCAATTTTATCGGCTAGAATCAAGAAAAATCGGACATTAAATGTAGAAATCAAATATATGTATTGAAATATATTACAATTTTAATAATAGGCTAGCGTAAATATAAAACGACCACCACATTTTTTTGTGAATTTTGATTAAACACAAATATAGTGGGTTCCAGAAATTCATATATTTTGAGTATTGCGTAAACATGCAATCAATGAATTAATAATAGACGTATTCATTTGATTTTACTCTGTAATAAAGCAAAATTTATATGACATGAATGCATTTAGATTTTATTTACTCTTAATGGAAACGCACTACAGAATTTAGTAAATAAATTCATTTTATTATATGAAATATGTAGTGGAAACAAATTATGAGTACTACTAAAATTTCGCCCAATTTATTGCGCCCACTCATAAATATCCATTTAATTGCTAAAACTGAATGCTTGTGCCAATAAGTGAACTTGTTGTATTTTGAACTATGGTATTTGATAGATGTAAAACGCGAAATTATATGTGTGTTGTGAATTAATATTACAATTTGTATAAAAAAACAAATAAACCGTATAATGAAATGAATACTGTATCTTGTTAGGAAAAGAATAATACATGATGAAAACGCCAATAAGTCGTCGAAGTAAATACCATTCGTATTTTAGATATTTACATAAAATGTCATTATAAAATGTTCCATTTGTTACTGAAAATATTTTAATTATTTTGCCTTAATATATTTTGAGGCTGGTCACAGAAATTGTAAAAAGGTTTTGTATTAAGGTATTTAAGGAGGCCATTTTATCTAGTTCTGCTATTGGAGGTCCCATTATTTATTTCAGAGATAAAATTATTATACGTTTGAATAAATATAAAATATATATTATAAAAGATACCTATTTACTATATTTTTAATTATATTTTATAATTGTTAGAACTTATAACCCTCTCAAATAATTAATGTATCTGAACCATTTATAAAGTTCGAAGTGATCGCTGGCAATTGAAATTCGCGATATCTTTATAATTCCGTAATTAATTGCAATGGAATATCGATTTGTTTTATTTGGCTGTCTTAATTGAAACGCCAGTCATAATTACTGCGTCTTTTAATTCACGCCGACACGTTTCAATGAATTAATGAAGGGTCGGGATTCTAACTTTGCATTTATGAAGTACATTCGGAGACCGGGGACATATAATTTTGACAGCTTATGACTATTGATTCCAGGCTAAATTTTATGGTAATTTTGATGGGCATTTCATTAGAATTACATGTAATCAATATAAATATAGTTTGAGGTGCAGCAATAAAATTTATAGGTTTAATATATTGAAAATTACTTTATTTGATGTTCCCTTACCTAATTTATTTCTTAATAGGATTATCGTAACGCTAACAGCAATTCATATTTGAAGTAAGTGATGAGTTCAGTGATAATACCAGTTATAATTAATATTATTTCATCTCATGCCGTTTTGAAAATACGGCAACAACTTTAATTCTAATTAAAAATAAACTTAAGTCCTTACTCACTTAATTAATTTCGCCCTTAATTAATTTCTACGTAAAGGGTATTTATTATGTACGACTGAAAACAGGCTCCTAATTCCACGTGATTAATTCTTTAGTTTCATCATCTTTCGCTGCACTCATTTCAAAAACCAAAATATTTTTATTTGTTCTGTTTATTGCGCGCACGATTCTTTCATTAGTTTGTTTTCGGTCATTGTTTGCACGTAATAAGGCAGTTAATTCTATATGACCCGGCGCATGCACCATAAAAGATAGTTATGAAAATTATGAAGGAATTTAGATTATTTAACAATGGTAGCAAATCATTTGTTCTATTAAAGTATTAAACACATTGAATAGTTATTATGAATATACATACGCATTTCCTATACCAATTAAACTTACTCATCTGAGTAGAAAGTTTATAATCCATTTATATGCTTGCGTTAGATCATTATTATGTAAATAATTTAGTTTTGAACTCTGTTTGATTAATGCTTAAAATATTATAGATGCAATATAGCAATGATAAATTGCGTAGCATTCTGCTTTTAAACAATTAGCTAAGAAGTTATTTTCAGATCATTTAATTATAATGGTAATAATAATGTTATAACAACTAAAAATATTACGTGCACTCATTTAAATTATAATAAACAAAATGCTATGGTAGAGAATTCACAAAGTTTTTAATGTCGGAACACTGCAGTATTAATGCCGAAATACTGCAGTATGCTGAATTTAAAAAATGTGTAAATTCACAACCAGAGAGTTTAATTTACTACAGATATAATGGAATTTCTGTTACTAAACGAATTCCTTTTAATAATTAAATATATTATTATAGTTTAATGTTCCTAGTTTTATATATTTTAACTTATATTAATATTACACAATAATTATTATTATTCGGTTTGGCGCACGTTATCACCATTAGTTAAAAAATTAACTGGATAACTAATACATAAGACGATAAAGTACTTTGTAAGCGACATTGCGGAAATGGTTTGAAAAATTCAATTACGTATTGACGTCAGTCATCGGATAAAGGAGCTCTTAGTAAAATATCAACTAGGAACAAAACAATTTTCGATAGAGAAATATTACAAAGTAAACAGTGATAAATAGTCTTATAAATAATTCATAAATTTAAATGATTAAACAAAATATACCCAACAGAAAACTTAGTAGGTAAGTACTAAATATACTATGCCTTTAAATATTATTATTATAACAGTCTAAAACATATATACACAAATCTATGTGCATATGTTAATTGAAATTTTAATGAATTTCAACCATACGTAAATTTAAAGCAATAGTAAAATTAAATCAAATAAATAAATACATTGAATCATCGTTTCCTAACCAAGAACCTGCTTCGATCTATTTTGGAGGTCATCAGCGTAAAGCAGCTGAGGACAGGAAAACGGAGTTTCACTATGATATACTAAAGTTATATGAAATAGATCGAAACAGGTTCATCCCTGTTGTTAATATGAAAACAATAATTTCATATTTTTACATTATTATTACTTTACCTATTATACAACGTATTATCTTTTTTCGTAAACCTCATAGTTTTGGAGTAAATAATAGGGAAAGTACTTTGATGACTACTCAACTTTTTTTATTATTGTAACTGTGGATGTTGTCAGTTTCCTATAATAATCAGCGGTATATTAAGGGAAACCTAACCCACGAGGTTTTAGACAATAGATGTATGAATAATATTGTAGTATTCGTATTAATAATAGTAATAAACATAATTCCAGGGTAGATCATCCTAGCTTTCCTGCTTGCGGGCCATTGGCATAATCTACAAGAGGTGTTTTTGCAGAACACATCGGATCTAGAGGAGTAAACCTCGTCTAAAAATCTTTATACTTTATAATTGAACTGTACCGAAGGATCGCTGGACACGCCTGAGTTGGTCTGGATCAATGTCCTCTATATTACAGCAAGAATAGATTCAACTGGAGTGACATTAACGTATTTAGATACTTGTAATTGGTACTCAACTTAAACGCCTTAAACTTCACTACCCTAGATGACTTTTAGTTCTGCCCAACTCGTGGAAACAAAATAGAAATTGTTTAACCAAAATTTAAAGAGGACCCATCTCTCAAATTGGGTAGAGAGTCCGTCTCAGCAAAGCTCTGGACATAATACAAAATATTTGACATCCTTGCCGCGAATATTTTTATTGTCAATAGATGTGATAGTAACAGTTTCAATTAGGTTAAACCATTTGCAAAATCAAAATGTGTACAGCAATTATTAGGAACATATGGTGTAATTAAGAAAACTTTCCCATAAGAAAAACCTGTTCATTAAAGAACAAACTATGTCAAGCCTTTTGCATGTATCAATTGTAGAGGGAATCATTCGCCGAGATTCAAAAATTGTCTACCTTAATTATTTGAATAATCGGAACAAAAATTGAGAACTAAAGAACAAATAACTTACTTAAAAGCAAAGAAAAAATATTTTTTTCTTTCAAAAACTCCAATAACAAATGTGACATATGCAAAGGCCTTTGCAGTATCATTTATGAATTGACGACTATAATTTCAAATCGTGTAAGCAAAACACTTAAAAGTATATTAGGAGAGATTTCAAGAATTAGAAAAGAAAATACAAACTAATCAAAACTAAACATAAGAATATACAGTGATAAATAATTGACCTGACCCAGCGGAGGATGTCAACGTACTAATAATTGCAACATCGAGCATAATTCAAAATCCCATTGGATAAAGGAAGAACGCCGTCCATCTAAAGACAAAGCACACTCCCTGAATTAGAGAGTAATAAACAAACCCAGATCTAAGTAGCAAGAATACCGGTAGGTTGGTCTAAAGGTAAATCGCGACACAAAAAAAAATGATTCTAATAAACTTACTTCCTTCCAGAAGATAAATTGTCCCTTCGAAAAGATGTTACATTTCGACATCGTACCAGAAAAGGAGTGACTATACTCTTAAGATAGGGAACCATTTTAAGGGTACATGCTTAATAATATCTTCACTGGTACAGACATTATGAAACCCGTATCTCCCAGACAGAAGCTGAAAGATTCAGCAAAATCTTTATTTAATTCAGCAGTTACCATAGCCTAAAGAATTTCCATAATCGATTGCAAGGATAATTCTTATTAGATATTAGAGGCATATAGATTGAAAAAAACTTAGATAGGAGAGAAGAAATACTTCTCCACATAGGGCAGCCTACAGTCTTAATCGCCCCAAAAAAGTATACTCAGCAACTGACTTAAATATATCTTCACCCACTTCTCCCACACACCTACACTTGTTATAGTGTAGTGATTACTTCCCTATCGTTATACCTACTAATATTTCGAGGGCAGTAATACAAAGGCCTAAAATTTAAAATTTGGTGCCTATATTGAGCAGAGTGGTAAAATTTTCGGAACATGTTTCTTAAAACTTATACTATATAGATACTAACACTGCTGTACAAAGTATCAATCTTTGCATAACTCAAGGAGCAGAAATATTCATACCACGTACCTCTGGCTCAACTAAAAATTCCTCCGTCCCCCGATGAAATGTTTATAAAATAAATCCTACCCATGTAAATCTAATCATTTTTAAACAACAACGGGCCGCTGCTCTTTGCAAATGTTAATTGTTTAAATAAGAATACCTCACTAAAAAATGTTTGGAGAAAGACCCATTCACAGTTAAAGAATTTGAAGAGGCATTCTCTTCTAGCAATGATTCTTCTCCTGTCCTGAAAAATACAATGATACAAAATCATCGGCTTGCAAGACAAATATCGCATCGTTATTTAATATTATATGGAAACAAAGAGAATATCTGGCCATGTGGAAGGAACCAATAATTAAATAATAGTTATCGCCCAGTTCTATTAGCATGATGCTTGAAGAAAGTCCTTGAGAAAATAGTTAATAATTAGTTTGGATTGACTGGTATGGGTTCTCAAGGTCATTCAACTATTGACCATCTAGTACCTTTAACGAATGATATTTAGGACGTTTTTCTAGACAGGAAAGAGGTGGTCGTTTTGTTCTTTGATCTAGGAGAGGTCTATGATATGATATGTCGTTATAGCATTCTGAACAATGTGGGGACAGAATTTATTTATCTAGTTCTTTCAACAGTTTTGATGTACGTATACTTACAAGAACACGGTATTCTGAAGAGCTTAACAATTAGTGTAACTTTTTTTATATTAGTTTCCAATAAACCGTTAACATATATTTGAATGTCGGTGACCTCGCAACTTACATGGCTGAAAATATAATACTGGCTGTACGTACTCAATTGCAGAGGAGTATTTAATATTGTTTGTGACATGTGTCCATTTTTGTCTCTTTAGAAAGCCACACAGGGAACTTAGTCTACAAATTAAGGAGCCTGTTATTCAATGAGCCGACACATCAATTTCTAGGAGTAATTTTCGACAGAAATCTGCACTGTATCCCCATATTAATGACCTTACAACTAGATGCATCAGAGTACTTAATCTTATTGGGGTTCAAGCAGAGAAGCACTAAAATACTGCTATATATCGAGCAGCATTACATTTCTCATTTTTACTGATTCATCCGAGAATATATGCTTCTACAGAGAATTTTATTATCTCTTTACTATCTACATATCTATCTTAAAAATGATCTTCATCTTCACATGTTGAATCTAATGAAATGGCAAGCAGAGCTTCCCGTCAGGCAGCGGACGATGTCAAAACCAATGTTGAGGTATTGATTAACAGGACATAGCCAAGGAATTGGGAGAGTTTCAAGAGTAACCTAGTGTAATAATTACATTTCCTTCCAAATGCGATTACTGCTAAAGTCGACATGTCAAAAACTCAAGATGGTATATCCTTGGTTATTAGTTATATGCCCTCTACTTTCTTGGATTTGAAATCAGCGTATGATACTGTACTGAGGGTAAAATTAGGGGAGTGTTTGAAAAGAAGAGAAGTTAGTATAGCAATCATAGAATTGAGTACATGGATGTATGAGGAGTCGTGTGAGTGCGAAAGTGGAAGTGAATGTGTCTGAAAGGTTTAGAATTTGAACAATTGTGCGACAGGGCTATCCGCTCATGCACTTGTTGTTTAACATGTATATTAGTAAATTGGAAAAAGTGGAGAAATGGTTTTCAGATAAGTACCAATTGGCATGCAAGCTATGGGATAGGTAGGTTCCATTTTGCTGTATGGTGTAGAAACATGTGGAGTAATAAGGAGTATGAATGCATTGGAGAGAGAGCAGTAGTTGTTCCTGAAGCAGATTGTAAGATCAAAGCCTGGGTATATTATGCACAGAGAAACAAATAGAATGAGTGCGTATGGGAAAGCAATGGAGAGAGTGGTGAAGTATTAGATGAAGTTATGAAGATATGATAATGATTAAGAAAATTAATTACTAAATTGTATTTAAAAGTAATACGATAATAATACAAAAGTGCTTATATAATACATACAATAAACAGAATTAGATACAATAAATATACTGAAACTTCTTATAGAAGGAAACATTTTTTTCATAGCTAAGGAAAAGTATACAAATTAAGAATGTTGCGGAACCAACTGTTGAAGTCGTGTGTGCATTTAACAGTAAACTTATATAGAAGAGTGTAACTATGACGAGTAACATGTTTTAAGAATTTAAAGAATATGGTGCAATAACGAAAAACATATTGCAGCAATCACTTGAGTCTTAAAACGGATGTGAAGCCGTCCCTAAATAATCGGTGCAAAAAAGGTCGGGAGAAATCCATAAAACCTACGAATGAGATATACTGAGCGCACAAGAACTATAAGTGCGTTGGTTCTTGTCTTTTTATTTATTTCTTTTTTTCTTTTTATTTATTCTAGATATTTTTAGTATGATGAATTTATTTTGTAAGACTCTGGAAATGGTCCAGTAATTCATTCGAATGGTCTGCCGATATTGTACTGGCACATAAGTGCTAACCTAAATCTCTGTAGTCCGTTCCTTACCGCTCTTTTACTCTATATTACAGTTCACATATTAGTACGATGACTTCTGATATTTTTACTAAGGATGATAATTTACTGTCGGCCTTTTTGAAAATCTTAAGTTCTATAAATATTTTAAAGATATATTCTATCTGCATATTATCCAATAGAAACTAATTCTTTTGGACCAAACAGGATTTAAATTCATAATATATCCCATGTCTTTTTTCAATATTATCAGAAGTTCTAGGATAAAATTATCCTCCTAATTCTTCTAAAATGTTTGTTGTTTAACCGTTTTTACTGCCGTTTGGCGTACTCGACTTTGTTTAAAATAATTTAGGTATGATATCGGAGATAAATCTCACGTTTCTATGATCTGTCAAGATAACTATCATATTTCTGAATCTTTTCTAGCCATTTAGCCACTTTTATTTTTAGATTTATGATTTGCAAGGACCTATTTCGTATTTAATGAGAGTTTTCCATTCCAATTACAATATGTTTTTGTTTTTGACAAGATCTTTCTAAAATAGCTAAATACCTGGCTTTAAGCTGCTAATGAACATATTTATTTTCAGATGATTATCTAGATGATTATAGTCCGTTTTACTTTGGGATATTTTGCGTAAAAAAACACTATAAGTGATAAAGTCCATGCGGCAGCGTTTCCTTCTATATCTCAGCCATTTGTAAATGTAGCAGCCTCGAATTTAAAACATTAATTGGTCTAGAGGGGTTGGAATCTTGCTTGAAATATCTGTGATTTTTGAGAATTCATTCTCTCATAGTTTTTTGAACAGTTTAACTGTATAGTAAACTGCGAATTGAGATAACTGTACAGAAGCTTAGCATAAGCCTAACCTACCGCAATAAACAAGCATGACGTTCTTACCTGCTTTAAATACATTTGCTTTGATCTGAAAGTTTAAAATTAAAATGTATTAAACAAAATTTAATTATATTTAACATTAACCCTTCATAAAAAAATATTAATTTTTACCTGTAACCGGCCACAAAGATCTACATTTTAAATTACTACTTTTTACCTAACTCAATAAACCATAAATTATACTAGCGTAGTCTTTACCTATCTCTTCGATCTAAATATCAACCCGACGTATTCTTGATCTATTAAAATACTATTTCTATTGTCTAGTGTACTCTAGATGTACCATAACAAATTACGTACTTAATAAGTGCAGAGCAATGAATAGTTTATTGAAGCAAGTCAAGAGTTTTTAGACCCTAATAATATAATTTAATTTAATAAATCCTCTACTACTCACACCTAAGGTATATAAATAATTAAGGAAATAATAACTAATTTATTTAAATTACGTTATAAATCTTCAGTTAAAACAGCTAAAAAAATATTTACGTATTAATTCATTAATAATATTATTAATGAATTAATACGTAAATTATTTTTTTTGTAGGTTAAAAGTTTATAAAGCGCAATTAGGAGGACACTTACAAATACAATATTATTATTTGATTGGGATAGGTCAAGAATATGCTAATTGAATATGTTTATGGTCGTATATTAGGAGCTCAATACAAATTAGATTAAATTCACTAAATTTAAAAATTCAATGTTTTAACCACAGCAAAATCATATTTTAAAAAAATCAGTGTAAGTATGGATTACCACAATCATTTTCTTCATCAAGTAAGTCAAGATTACGCTAGTCATACCTAATCTAAATTAATATGTTTCTGATGTATTTCTGCCTAACGTCAGTATGTATTATCCTAGCGTACATATATCTTACCTTAATAAAATATGTATTAATTTTATTATGGCAGCTGAAATTTACGCTCTTGAGGTAGGTTACAAAAATATGAGGTTATTAATAATAAATTAAGAGTGGTAAAATTAAAACTGGGTTAAATAAAATGTTTATTTAAGCTAATATTGACAACATTAGATGTATAATTAATTAGAGAATAAACATACTTCGCTGAATTAATGTACACTTTATTGAAGTAATTTTTTTTGCAAATTTCGTATTATTTACAAGATTTCTAGAATTTTCCAGCAGTTTTTTTTTAATTTAGCGAAAATTTTTCACCAATAATCGATTGTATTAAGGTACGAATTTTTCCGCTATTATTCTTTTAACCTACTGGAATTATTTTCGACTGTTCTTTAATTTGCTTGGTAATTTCTAGATAATCTTATAGATCGCACTAATTATATAAGAGGTTCTTTCAAGTTTTCCATTTTATCTCAATCGATAACCTCTAAGTCCTTTTATAGTGCCTTCTTCAATTCCCTTTTTAATAAACTTTATTTTTGCTCTTCGTATTGTATTTCTGCTTTTTCAATGGAAAAAATCAATTAAATAAAATCCTTTTGTATTGCATGTTTAATATTCTTTTCCTGAAATATCTAATTTTTTCTACACTTATTAAGTACTGCTATTTTTGTAGGTTCGTTTAATTAACTGCCTAAGTCGTGTCTGTTATATTATATTACGTTAAACATATTTTAATACTAAGTTTATGTACCGATATTCAACTAAATTCTACGTTCAGATTAACATTCAGATTTTTTTTAAATCATGAAATTTCATTAACCATTCTTTATGATCGAAGTGTAACCATATTTTTCTGATGAATTTCTGCTATTGTAAATATTATGTTAAGAATATTATTAAAAATTTTAACTTGCAGATATCTAAATATTCATGAATAATTTTAATGCTTCATACTTAAAATTTTAATTCAACAGCTTTACATTAATATAATTTTAATTTGTCATAAAGTAAATTTTAACGCAGGTGAAATACACATTCGCGTTATTACAGCTGTTACTGGCATATCCTTTTTACATTTCTATCATTAAATCAATAAGATTTCTTTTGTGTAACAGCGGAATCCTTATTCATTTTAATCTTCTTAAATATTTCACATTCCTCTGAACTCTTTATTCCATTTCTTAAGTTCAATTGTTGTACTTGTCGGTTTTTTTTGAATAATTATTTAAATACAGGTAAAAACTTTGGATTCGCCTGTTATACAATTTTATTATTTATTGTTTACTTAATTGAATTTATTAACTATATCTTTCTCAAATTGGAAAATAAAATGCAATTGCATAGTTCCATTTCTATATTAATTTAGATAACCAACACGTATTTGGTCAGTTATCTGAATAAATATACAAACGACTCTTAACTAGTGCATTGCTTCTCTTAATTTGATATTTTAATTTGATCAATATTATATATATATATATATATATATATATATATATATATATAATATTTCTTTAAGGAACTTAATTCTTTGCCTTCATAATTTAAGTCAAATAAACCCTAGTTATCTTATGATTTCCCACAATTGCACCAAAAACTACTCTCACAGATAAATCCCGACAACTCGGCAGGTTTTAATACTT
Organism: Ontholestes murinus; assembly: GCA_963969525.1. NCBI lineage: Eukaryota > Metazoa > Arthropoda > Insecta > Coleoptera > Staphylinidae > Ontholestes > Ontholestes murinus. The sequence continues at coordinate 28,065 of CAXAKX010000193.1, forward strand.
AATTACACATACTTAACAATAATTTAGCAAGTTGGATTAAATCGATATTTGGAGGCAGAGAAAGAGGAAGAGTTGGTCTTTCCGTGTATCCTATTTTAGTAGCGCAATGAAATTGTAATGTGTTACCAGGCGCATTGACCATTCTTGCTAATTAACGTAAAAGAGTAATAATTCATTTTACTGAATCCCTTTTAGATAAAATAGAATTTGAATAAAGTTTCGTATAAAAAAATAATAAATTAACAAAAAAAATTTTTTACAATACAATATAATATCTAGCCACAATATATTTGGGTATAATAAAAATAAAGTGTTTTTTTTTTAATAAGAAAATATTATTTCTAGTGCTACGTCTTGTTTATGTATGTAAAGATAAATTAACTCTAATTTTCATTCGTTTAATCTCTACATAATCAAAATATATGTATTTTGTAATTAATTTGAATTAAAAGAGAAATAATAATGAGGCTTTCGTAACATTGTAGTCTAATACAAGAAATAAACACTTTCAAAAATATGTATTCTACTAATTATTAAAAAAACCTTATTATTTGTAAATAACAACATTTAAACTAATAATTAATATTGTTTCGTTGTTGATATTTATTTGATCGCTTAATTTTCAAAATCCTTTTATTAAATCCTGACGTGACTTCAACTGCACGCTGAATTATTTCAGAAGTGGCAGTATAGCGAGTGCTTTTAGGAATTCCATATATAAAATATGAAAAAAACAGTTACAGAAAATGTAAACAATTTTAGATGGTTGACTAATTCATTCTACTTAATGTATCGATCTGTTTGGATATTGTAAGTAGTCACTATATGTGGTATATTTAAATCACATGCTCTTGCGGCGGAAGTAAATTTCAGCACACGTTACACAAACCGCTTTGTTAGCATATTTACAAACATACCCTGTAATAATATTAAAGTCGGAGCATTTAACGCTGCAGTAAGCGACTACATTGGATTAGGTGTAAATATTTGAGCAGCGAAGCTATATAAATCAAACACAAAGAGAACGGTGATTCAATTTTTTAGGTACCGCTCCATTAGACGTAATTATTATAAAAGTTTTGTAGTCTTTAAGTGAACTTAAAACAATTTTCCATAGTATTCAATTTTCGAAAATTTCATTCAAGATAAATCTAAACGAGTATGAAGTAGATAAGCGAAAAATAAAAGACTTATTTCACAATATTCATGTAAATCAAACATATCAAATAAAAAAATATATATAGCATGGTATGAATTAATAATTACGTTTAAAAAATAAGCGCAAACAAAGTTACGTTTGAAAATCGATAATTATTACCAACACTATACAAGATGTATGATGACGCGTAACAACACATTCGACAGGATATCGTTTTACATAGCGTCAATATTCCACCGCATCAAAGGAATAGCGAAAAAAATAAAACACAGAAAAAAAAAATTCCACACAAAGGGGGGGATTCTGTAAGCACGACAAATTGTGCTCATTTAACATTTTATTCCTTTTGTTCCATACGTTTTTCCCGCAAACCTTAAAAGTTTACAACAGACGTGATGAGAATTTCAATATTTTATTTGATATATAAATACATACAAAAACACATGAAAATGTTAATGGATAGCTTAAAACGTTTTTATTCATAGATTATTTTTAAATTATTTCGTAAAATATTGCATGAATTATATACAATGCTGTTTATATTACTGGCTTTTAGAGTTGTAAATTACAGAAAATGTATTAAAAAAGGAACAAAGCTTTTATAATGAATATATAAATAATGTATTAATACATTATATTTATAATAAGAACATGATTATTATATTATTGCTTCATATATAAATGCGTTTGAAGTTTCCTTACATTAGATATAAATGACTGGTTTGTTTACTGATTAAACTCCTACATACATAAATATGTAGAATGGATATTTATTTGTAAATTCTGTTGGTAAAATTATTATAGAAAAATGTGTTGCTAAATGTTAATATATAATTTTGGTAAGATAAATGATTTTGAAAATCACGCGATTCTACAAATTTTATTGCGTAAGTTACAGTAGTAATTCTAAATAATACCAAATGTACTTGAATAATAGTCTCACAACCTGTTTTTTAATAATTTTGAATGATGGTTGATTATATTTAAACCACCAGAAAAGATTGTTGTAATGTCTCAAATGCTCTTGAATAGTTATTAGATATCTCCGGCACGCGAAACTTTTAAAAATAATTTTGCGGGATTGGGTTAATGTCTTTAAATAATTATTGACTCAATTAAACTACGACAAACTTTGTTAATATCACATACTTTATTTATTAATAATGACAATTTGACTAACGATTTATACTTTAATTACTGTTGACGCACAATTTCTACAGATTCGAGAAAATTTATTTTAATTGTGACTATTCCACTCCTATTGTATGTAGCCAATGAAAATGAGACATGTGATATTTTTTAGCCAATCACGTCAATTTATAAGTGAATAAACACCAAGTTGCTATTTATTCACCTGAATAACCTGAAGTTAGCTATTTCCCGACAAATGAATTGAATTAGCCTTGATAAAAAAGCGAAAAACCTTGTTTCTACGTATGTCAGTTGCAAGTAGGTTATAAAATCAAAAGTTTGGTAACACTTCATCATCCATAATAAATGCGACGGTGACAAGTTCTGCACCAAAAAATCAAACTTAAACGAGATCGTGTGTTTGGAAACGATTTGAAGAAATCTGCGCCGATAAAAACTACCAGTTGTTAGCAAAACTTTAATGGAAACTCTTGCCGCGATTATGATGACTGGGCGTATAATATAAAGAAGGTAAATGCAAATGATTATAAGGGAGGTGTTATTTAATCAATGTCGAATTTTTCGACCAAAATACTGCAGGAGATATATCATAAAAATTTTAATATAAACATTGAACCATTCACCGATATTCGTTTCAAGTCGTGGTATAGTCTTTCCAAATACCATTCGTGATGACAATTAAATCGGAATAAATTTTGTTTTTAGCGCATTCAAGTTTGTTGCTTAATCGCGATTTTTATTCGAGCAACTGATAGAAAAAATCACTCGCCTGGCGGCTCGTGATTTTTTCGTGACAGTTGCTCTCATTAAAATCGCTAAGCAACAAACTTTCATGCAAAAACAAAATTTATTCGAGTAAATTGCCATCACTTATGGCATTACTTGTGATTATAATTAAACAGATGAATAGCAAAAGTTGATTTTCTTCAGGTTTTTATATAAATTTATATGGTCTTTGAATCTAATTTTGAAAATAGGGCCTTATTGTCCTATATATGTTCCTTTACAATTAGTGCAAGTTAGTTTATAAATACCAAGAAACATCAGTTATAGAATTAGACCTTAAATATTTACCCTATAAGAATTGTGTACATTTTAGAGAAACGCAAATTTGCAATAAAAAGCGCTTATCAATTAAATAAAAAAAATTGAAAACTTATTAAAAAAGAAAAACTTGATAACATATCCGATTTAACATTAATTAAAAATATGAGACATAAAGAAAAAAACGCATGATCTAACTATAACTAGAGCAGACAATGATTATTCTACTACACAATAATAAATAAATTAGACTAGATAGTCAAAGTTAATAATTTCATTAATATTTCCGAAGTAAAAGAGATTATAAGAGGTCCGACTATTGAATTAATTAAACTTTAAAAATTAGCAATTTTGAGGTCAATATTAAGTTAGTGCCATTTGACGTAAGGAATACGATTACTCACCACTTGAATGCTTTCCACTTATAGTCTGTTCGTTGGGTCTTCCGTCGTACGTCACAAACTATCGCTTCGAGAAACGACGCAAAACATTCAGTCTGATAAAGTAAACCAAATGCGTTAGAAAAAGAACGCACTGTGAAACTTTCGTCGTTTTTTGAAGCGATAGTTTGTGACGTACGACGGAAGATCCAATGAAAAAACTATATTAAACAACATTTAGAATTATTAAATATAAATCCGGTCATAAAACTTTAGATTTAATAAACATAATTTTTAACTTTAATTATTATTCATTTGAAAGTAAAATTTAATAATGAATAAAATATGGCGGATTGAAAAAAAAACACTCGCTAAACGATATAGATGTGTATAGCAAGTATTGTAATGATACATTGTGCAAAAGTGTTATATGCACAATATGTGGAAGTTTTTACTACCGAGGATCTATAAAAGGTACAGAGTTAAATTGCAGATAGTTGATGAAAATCGAGTTGTTTGCCACCAAGTCAAACTAAACCTAAACTATGAAGTGGTTTGTAAAAAAAATAGTGCTTTCATTATTGAAATTTAACTACTTAGGGAAATTATAGCTGTGAGGGTGAAAAGGATGAATTGCAACTGATAAATATTAAATTACTAACATAAAAAGAAATAGTTTTGGAATCAAGAGAAAAACCTTTAAGGCCTACTGGAACGATTTTAAAATTGATCACATTCCTATCATCCAACGAAAACTCTGAATAATAAAAATCAAACGTGAAGTTACAAATAGAACTAAAAATACCTTCGAATTATCTTCGGATAGAATTAAAAAACTTGAATGATTATAATTTGATCTTGAATTATTATTATTTTATTTCTAACAAATGTAGAAGTGTGAATTAACTTAATTCTGAAGTTTAGCTAACCATTATTGCAATAACCTTGAATGGCCTTTAAGTTACTTAAATATCATCGAATGATCTTTGGAAAACCTCAAACAACCTTATTTTTTTGTGCCCTTTTAATTTAATAATGACTAGCTTAAGTGTAAAACTAAAGATAATAAAGTTATCCTTTTACATTAATTACAAGGAATTATGTTAATTCTAAGAAATCTCAGACTAGAATCACAGACACCATGATTTATGAAGATAATGTTATTCTTAGCTGTGAATACATGGTCAATAGTTTCCGGAAGTATTTTTCTTCCGTATATACTTCAAATTCATTAATAATATTAATAAGAGTAATAATTTTATATCGTGTTCAGATGATATACCTTCATTTTTGATTCGGGACTGTATTCAAACATTAGTCACGCCTCTTAGCTATATATTCAGCTTAATACTCAGCTCAAAACAATTTCCAAAGGACTGGAAACTTGCTTGCGTAATACTAGTATTCAAATCTTGTATCAAAAATAACATCAAGAACTATCGCCCTGTTTCTATAATTAACAACTTTGCTAAAATATTTTAAACCATAGTAGTGGACAAAATATATTCTCATGTTGAATCAAATATATCCACAAAGCAACATGGTTTCATGAAAAAATGATCAACAGGGACAAATTTGTTAAACTTTGTTGAATTTGTTTTGTATCAACACGATCAGCATTCACAATAGCTGTTATATACACTAAATTAAGTTAAGCTTTGGATTCTCTCAATCATAATGTTCTTCTATCTAAATTAGTATATTGGGGCTTTAGTGACAATCTGATTCCTATAATCAAATAATATCTAACAAAAAGATCGCAGTATGTTGAATATATGAATATATAAATCCGTATTTTTTGTCACCCAAATGGTGTCCCTCAGGGATCCAACCTAGGGCCCCTTAACGACAAAGTGCTTGGTATACGTTCCCGTATTTTCATTTATGCTGATGACGTCAAAATCTTTGGTGTTGTCAAATCCGCAGAGAATTATGCAAATGCATATCTTATTGCTCAACGTATTAATTTTTACTATCATATTTTGACTCATTATGATCATGTTAAGAAGGTAGGTATAAATATGTTAGGTTTTATTCAACGCGTTACTGAACCTTTTAGAAGTATAGATGCAATTAGGAAGTTGTATATATCTACGTTCAGTCAAAATTGGAATATTGTGCAGTGTTATGGTCTTCCTCATATAATACTGATATTGCAGCATTAGAAAGAGTTCAAAAGTTATTCGTAAAAAACCTTATTTTGAAATCTAATGATTTTGTCAGATATAATGATATGTTATCCATATTTAGCTTGCAGTCATTGGTTACAAGACAAAATATAATATCAGCAAAATATTTGCTCCAATTGGTCAACTAAGGTATAGACGAGTCTAATTTATTATTTTTATCTATAAATAATATGGTTCGAATTTACAACAGCATCCAGGCATAAAACAGCATACAAAAGTTATTTGTGTTTAACATTTGTAAGTCTTATTTGACACACTCTTTATATAAGAAGGTCTGAAGAGAAAAGAGAAAGGTCTATAATTCTATTAATTTTCAGTTAAAAGAAGTATTAAAGAAGGAGCCAATTTAGGTAGACCTTTATTAAAAATTATTTTCAGAGAACAAAAATTTATTAATTTATGCATTAGAAGGTAATGAAAATGCTTTTTTCTTATTTCATTCGTTAATATGATTTGATTAAAAGATTTAAATTTTAGAATTAGAAAACCAGAAGGAATCATTTTGTAGAAAAGGAATTCATTTGATAATTTCGTAAGTCTATAAATTTATATGTAGAAGATAAGCAATTTTTTGATAAACGAACTAATCTAGTTTTTTGGCCAATTAATATGAATTTACAGGAGATAATTGTAATTTAGGAAGCAAAAAGAAATGGTTTTCAAAAGAAATTAGTTGGACTGTAAATTATAAGGTCTTGGAGAGAAGATTTTACTTAAATTGGTTAGTAAATAAATATAAGATTCAATTTGCAGGACTGGAAAATGTGGCAGAAACATCATCTAGAAAAGATAGTTAATTTGGTGAGTGGAAGTGCTAAATGAAAAGTTTTGCAAACAATTGATACTAAGTAACATTAAATTAGCGTTATAAAACTTGAATGGCCATCGAATCTTAAGTGATCGTTGATTTTATTCGGCCCAAGAAACCTTAATGAATTTTAATACTCGGTAAGATGTTCCTGAAACCATCAAGATGAATGTTTTGTAGCAATATATATAAGACGTTTCTTCGATAGTTATAAGACGATTCCTAATTGGAATTACTTGTTTTTGTCCTCATTGCATAAAAGGAAAATTTTGTAGCCGTGTATATAATACCTTTCTCGGTAGAAATTACTTGGGTTTTTGGTTCAGTATTTTTATTAATGTATGGAGGTATTAAGGGTTAATTAATGTATTCAAATTTTTGTAAAATATCACTGACTCACGTGCAAGTTTCTTAAAGTGGAAGGGCAAGGGTATATAAAAAGTATTGCAGCATAGTTTAACACAGACCAGTTTATAAATTTTTACTCCAATATTTATTAAAATTTCTTAATTATATGGGGTTTGAAAGAAAATTCCAAAGTGTATAATTGTTACGAATGCTGCAATATTTGAGTTATTACTAGTAATATTCTAAACAGAAAAATATGGTATGTATAGTGGTAATGGGTCAAAAGTAGGATTTCTTACAATTGGATGATACGAATTTTTAAAAATTTCTAGTGTTGAACGCTTGACTATTAAAAAATATATAGTAAACACGTAACTGAAATTTTTAAGAAGTAGTTTATAATTGATACTATTATATACTTTAATGGAATAATAATTATTTAAAAATTCATAAATTCTAGAGTTACAATTTTTTAATTTCATGTTTTCACTGTAGAAATTGGAATTTCTAAAAAATCAATTGTATACTTTAAATAAAAGTTATTTCATTATAAATTCCTTAGTTCATGTATGAGCTAAATTTTTTTAATATAAAGAACATGGGAAGGATTATTAGCAAAATTTATCGTAATGCTATATATACCTTAGTATGTGGAGCGTGTTGATGGCAAGTTTGAGCCTATAAAGTATGCAATTCAAATTTCCAAACACTAATTTAATTTTATACGTATTTTGCTTTTGAAGTAATTGAATTTTAACAAATTTGTGTTTAGTGTGAGGAAAACATTTGAAAAATGCTTGTTGGCCTAATAAAGCTCGCAATCATGCGCCTTTGTGCGCAGAACGGAACTTTATAATTGCGTAGAAAACAACAAAATTTTGATTGAATTGCAACAACTTCCCGAAAACTGAATTCACTATTTATGTATGCGCGCATTTGATATTTATATACATAAGTTAGCGGCCCTCGAATGATCCTCGCAGAAACTTTACGTTCCAGTAATTATTTTCCGGTTAATGTATTCATGAAATCTGCGAGGGTCACTATCAACTTTAACACACATACACCGACTGTTCTCTGAGCCTTTCATTTTGTATTTTCATTATTCATGCCTTTATGTAAGTACGAAATGGGCAGATGCGGTTTTTGGTCTAAAAAAATTTAAATCCTTTTGTGTATGTATAAAAACAAAATAATAATTAATTTGATAATTGACTTCCTTTTAAAAGATTATGATAATATGCATTAAATATAAATAATAATCATTTTAATCTTATATTTATGTATTGCGTAAAAAGGGCGTTTTTCCTGGCGCCTCCACCAAAAGTGCTAGTTTATGATGCGTGACAACCGAACAATTTCCCGTAGAAATAATTTTATTTCATAACTTAATGACCTACTAGAAATTGATCTTGTCTGCATCAATAGATACGTATTTATCAAAAAGAAGAAAAATATTATAGAAAAATAATAAAAACTGATAGTTCGAGGAAACGGTTGAATCTGAACCGAATGACAAAGCTAAGCATCATTAGTCTGAATCTTATGATAGATGACCGATAACTTTTGCTATTAGTACTTAAATGCCACAATTAATGTAGTGAATAATACATGTTTAGATAAGTCTCGTAACACTATTAAAGTGTACAATTATGCCATTATTAACGGCACTTAAAATGGTGCAATCCATCTTAGTAACAAGTTTATTCTCACACACAAATATACAAAAATTAATTTGATAACAATATATAAAAATTAGGTTTTAAAATATAATGGAGAAAATATTAAAGGTTATTTTTTAATTACCAATGTACTACTATTTATTATCCATTTAAATTAACCGAGTATAATGGAGTATTATCACAAACAACAATAAACACCTCATCATTTCAACACCGTTATTGTAATGGCCTCTATAATTTATTATCTGCAGAGACGGTCGGTGTGAAAGCGGCGTTTATATTTTGATATTCCGTGGCCATACATTAAAACGAATGACTAATTTTTCAAAAATTTCGAAGCAAATATATCAAAACCCCTTTTGTTTATGAACGTGTATACCATTCGGGTGGCGTTTAATTATCGCGCTGGAAAATGGCTGCACGTTAAGATTATTAGTTTGCTGCGCGGCCATTTATTCAGATTACTGAAAATTATCACCTGGACAGGTTCACTGAAAATATTTCACGATTTGTCGCTGCTGGAATATTTAATGCAGCACGGTATGTTTGTTTATTTGAAAGTATTTGTAAAATCATGGAATTGTTTTTACCTTATAATATAACAACTACCTGCCTTATTATTAATAGTTATTATTTAGTTATTTATATACATCCTTAAATTGCTGTTTATGCTCTCTCTCTGTATATGAGTGTGAAATTGTATAAACCAATTAATTGAAATTATATCACCAAACGAAATTCCAGTTAAAATATAGATTTGTTAAGTGAAATTCAGAAGATAACAACTCATCTAAGATTTTCATAAAAGTTAGAATTTTGAATGTATGATTTCTAACATCTGTGACTTATAAGGACTTAAAATAGTTTATTTTACATTAGAACAGGGGCTTCATTACCCTTTCTAATTAATTAGTTACCAGTTATAGTTGGTGAAAAGATCTGTGTTTTCGCTTGAAAGTAAATCTTTAAACACTTTTCCAGCAATCAATAATAGAACCACGAAGGGCTTAATAAGCAGTTATATGAGTACATTTCTAAAATTTATTACAAATTCTGCTAGGAAAGCATCCAGTCCATCAATTGGCAAAAGTCTAATCGTCTAAGACATACCAGATTAAAATTTTATCCTCACCTCAAATTAGCTACCTTATAATCTCTCCTTAATACCTAACAAGTGTTTTACTATACCTTATTTTAAAAGTTAAAAGCACTAAGGAAATAATTATTATTCGGAAGCTCTATTATTATAATATACACCCTGATAGCTGCAGACTTCTCATGTCCTACATAAATGGTAGATCTCAACGTGAGTTTTACAAAAAAAAGGCTCTATCCTAGGGCCGTTTCTATTTTTAGTATACATTAACGATTTACCAGAATGCATAACAGGCACAGATATGTGCCTCTATGCGCATGATACCTCTATTAGCGAAGCTGGAAAAACAACTGATGAGGCCAATCAGAAAATTTTGAAATCTAAACTGAGAGCTTCCGATTGTTTTCAAGTAACGGCCTTCTGATAAACAATGGCAAATCAGCAACCCTAACGTTGACATTATCTTAAAATACCCAACAAGTTATACAAGAGGTACAGTTTCTAGGACTTCACTTGGAATAACAGCTAACTTGGAGATCACATGATGATGCATTAGCAAAGAAACTTGGCTCCAATATATCTGTATTACGTAGGTTGGAATACTCTCTATCGATTGATACCTTAATAGCTGTAGATATACATATATATTTGTTAGTACTTTAAGATACATAAAATTTTAATTTACATGTATACTATATTGATCTATTAATTATAAGTGACTTGTTTCAAGATTTGTTTCTATTAGCACCAATATAATATCTATCTATCTACTATTAAGGGCATAGATGATAACCTCACATCACTATAAATCGCATATTTTGCCTCCAATTAGTAGAAAGAAATGCAATAATAGAATTGCAAGACCTGTTTTTTCACATGAATCAGAAGCCGTATGAAGGGTCTTCCAATAGGGAATTTCTATAATCGAAGAAAGCTATATTGTTGAAGCTATCCATCGAATTGGCTAGCATTTATTCAGTTTGTATTGTCAAATCATAACGGACGGTTATAGCGTTCAGCAACGAGTGCAGATGATAAAATTGTTTTATCCAAAGAGGTGTACTGTTTGGACAACGTTTGGCGCGCTTCGGTCATTTTAGGGTCACCAGGACTATTCACAACATGTTGGATTAATCTAAGTCCACTGGTTCAGAAAACAATAAACCAATACCTATACGACAAAGAAACGTAAAATCTGACCAAAGCATCGCCGCTGTTTATGAGAGTGTGCAAGAGAAACCAAGACAGGCATCACCGTCAATGACGAGCGATATAGGTTGATGATTACCAACTTCGTTTGTAGCCCTCTTCCTCCCTTCAACAGCCATTCTTATTTGTATGCGCCTCACTGCTAAAATTAAAATATGAATTGTCTCTTATATTTGCCCTTGGGTAAACATAGAGAATACATCAAAGCTGACTGAGTTTTTCCATGTTACCTGACTAGTTCATTCTCTTAGTTAATTAATTAATCTAACGATGATTCATTCCAAGGAGTGTGTGGATTTTTTTACACATGTCAGCAAGAAAGTTGTTTAGCTGGAACTTTTGCGAGTGGCTGTATCAATGAGTTAACTGAGTTTACAATCGACCTAACTGAATTTTCGGTAATTCATATAATTTTGGACATCTGATTATTGCCGGATAATCCTCACAGGTGATACTGTGTTTTAGTCGCTTTGTGTTCCTACGATTTTCTCTAGTATACCAGTGCTGCCTTATTGGGGTTATGATCTGATAGTTAACGGTGGAGGATTGTACTTCGTTATACATTATTATCCACAAATAATAACTTTACAAATTTGTTTGCGAAGTTAAAAGTTTTTTATTTCATCTGATAGATTGTATAGTTTTTTTTAGGTTTTGCTAATGTAGATGGTCCGTTAGTTTCTTTGTTGAAGTGTTTGATTTTTTTCCGTTTGTACGTTGGTTTTCTGAAAATGTTTTGATTCCGCTTAAAATTCATCGAGGGTGTCAATTTAGCTCTACAAGAAAATATGTGTTATATTGTTAAGATAAACGTAAATTTTGAGAACTCTTATACTAGTTTAATCCACGTTTGTTTCTGTAGCTTAAACTTGCTCTATATAATATTTGGCGTGTTCGTGATGTAGTAGCACAAAAACGTAACCACCATCCAGCGCATCAACATTCAGTAATTAAAACACATCGGAAAGTCTTGCCGATTCAACAATTAAAATCAAAAACGTTTTTATATCATAATATATTAATAAAGTCATAAGAGGCACAACATATAAAATCGTACGCATTCTAAGGAAATCACAAAATAACAACAGCTTTTACAACAACAACGAAAATCAAAAACATGACAGTCAAAAATCAAAACCATCTTGTAGATCCTTTGTAGATATTGTGACCAAACATACAAAGGACAAAGACACACGCGAATTTTGGCAATAAAAGAAGGACATAAAAACCCTTTAAAACAGATAAAGGAGATTTTATCATTAGAATAACGTCACCTACACACTGGCCATAAAATAGATTTTAAAAAGACCAAAACTCTTCCCAAAATACGTCATTTGAGCACATTAATCATTGTTGAGGCAATTGAAATTGCAATACACCCACAACATCTTTCGAATACCACCACCGGCCCCATCAAATTTCTAACTGCCCAAATGTTGAAAAAATACCTAGGTCTACGCTGTTGGACCTACAAGTGACATTAGAAAGAAGAAGACATGCTGTGATCTCCTGGATTAATTATTTTATTATTAATTTTTTTCTACCGCTGCGCATACTTTCGCCCCATTAAAAAACTTTATGATTGTCCAAAAGATGACATTAATACGTCCGAAATAATACAAGAAGTGTAGCTATCCAGAAATGGCTTTAATCTACCAACACGATATTCTTCACTACCATCATGATCATCAGATATAAATGGTTTAAACTAACGGAAATATTCAAGAACTATTAACCATCATTTGATTAATGTAAATAATTATTATTCAATCATGAATAATATTGGAACTCAGCAATCGTTTTATTAAAAAATTAATGATGGGAATAAGCAAAATCAAATATTTTGTCCAGATTTGAGAAATCTTGAATCACACAATCAAGAAAGGTGTGATTCGACTTCAAGCTATCCAGTACATTCATCTATTACCCAAAAGTTGCTTCTTGTTGAATGAAATATTTGCCGCACTGCAATGTCCATTAGCGTCATCTTCCAGGACAAATATTACACAATTTATCTCAATGCTGATAAAAACTGGTAGTTAACAGAAGAATGAATTATTGAATAGGTATCCAGCGTAGTCTGAGCTTATAAATTTGTCGATGGACGTTTGCTAAATGTGGAAGAGTTTGGTTAATAATATCAGAAAATAAAGATAAAATATTTTCAACGTCGGGGTGTTGTACCTATTTATCACTATCCCTCAAGGATATTTAAATAAAACGATTCCTGTTTGATTAAAAAGGGCGGACCTATATAATAACAAACAAATTTTGCTATTTTTATCTGACCAATAAACATGTTTTTGATTAAATATTTAGATTGTATTTTAGATAACACGTTTAATTTTAATTCATTAACTCTGAAGAATATCATTTTTGATAGACCGAAGCATCTCGATGGATTTGACTGCTTTTAAATAGTGTTGACAAAACTATTTAATATTCGTTTATAAGAAGTGCATTATAATGTGCAGGAAAGTTTCTAGAGTGCTATCATTAGGGCATATGTAAAAAAATTGATTTCTGTGAACAGCCTCGAGAAGTTGCAGTCGAAAATTATATAATTTTTCTAAACAGTTTAATTCTTGAAAGTTTTTGAGATAAAAAAATATGAATATCCTTTACACCAAGATGATTTGTTTGTCTTAATTGAAGAAACTATGTATTTCTATTTATTGTTTTTGCAATAAAATATTTACAATTAATCAATAGATAACAAATAGTAGCTAACAAATATAGGGTGGATTATAAAAGAAATGCGCATTTTCTAGGAAAAGTATGTTTACTGATTTTACCCATCCAAATACTTAAAATTCTTCGAAATACTCTCCTCAGCATTGCGGAACCGAGTCTGTCATGCCTGAAAGGAAGCATGAAACTTATGACGGTAATGTCTCTTAGAAACTTTGCAACATGCTTTCAGATGTTTTCTAGGTAGTCCCAATGCTTTCCTTTCGGCTCTCTCTTTAAAAGATGCAAAAATCATTGACACGGAGGCAATTCGTGACTTTAAGGAAGCAAGAGGACCACTGGGATGTTACTGCGGGCCAGGAAATTAGTAATTATGAAGGTCTTGACACTGTCTTTATTGCCAAATTAAACAATTCTTGAAAGTTTCTTTCGACACAAGGTTCAAGCAGACCTCGTGCATGTCACTGTAGCGAAAATCTAGACATATTTACGGTGGCAGTAATTTTCTGGGTACTGCAGTACTGGGTAATCGACGGTTGAAATGTTCATCAGAGATCTTCTTCCGGCTCTCCTTAAACATCTTATGCCATCTCCCGGAGATGAAATACAATAATTTTTGAAGGCCTCTTGAAGTATCTGAAATGTTGCGGTTGCATTTTTTCCAAACCGCCCACGTTCCACGCACCATGTTATAAAATATACTTCACGCGGAGGCACGTCTCTATACTCAGACTGCTCGGAGCAAACTGGCGACCGACTGCATTGGAAGAGCAAACCATTCACTAAATGACCTGACACGTTCTACCCGCTGCGATGAATTGTCGCGTCAATAAAAGCATGCACATTACTTTCATAATAAACCCTGTATAACGATTTCAAATTTCAAAGTATTATAGTTATTTAAGGTACAAGTGTAAAAAGTGATGCTTTATTGCACGAACTGGCGTTTAAAAACCCGACCGAGGAACGAGCGAGTTTTTTTTAAGCCAGGAGTGCAATAAAGAAACTTTTTACACGTGTGCCTTACAAAATTTTATCTTGATCGTAAAGGATTTCAAAGAATATATTTTTATGAGTAATATTTTAATGTCATTTTAATAATTCAATTAATGAAAACATATTTTACCCGCAGTGCACTAATGAAAGCGTTACTTAGCAACCAGTAAACAAGTTGCACAAATGTTGGCCGCCATTATTATTTATGGAAAAAATGTTCAATTTATTGTAATTACTTCGACTTGCATTAAATGAAATCTTCGGAGTTCTTAAATCTGCCATTTCGTTTGTATTATATATTTTATTTATAGTTTATTAGTTATTTGTATCAATTATTAAAAAATACGTTTTTCGTCGAAAATTTGTGCTATAATATATTCATCTATCAAATTTGACATATCTTTGCAATAAAAACAGTTTGACATTACCGTGCAATAAAAACGTAAAAAAGCACTAGTGCTTTAAAAAGCCACTTATACAATGAAAAACGTCTACTTTTTGTACGATCGTCGATAAATACATTTTAAAATTTCAAATTTTCATTGTTTATAAAAGCAAAGACCCCTTTTAAAATTGTCATGCGTAATAAAATATAATCAATATTTTGGTTAATTATTTCAGATTTTAACATACGGATTTTTAAATATCTTTTACGCATGTACACATAAAACGGTTCAACGTTAATAGATTTTAATGGTATAATAAGAAAAATCATTCAAGCATTCTATAAGTATTAAATAATAATAATACATTTAGAAAATAATCTTATTACAGGGAATATTTACAAAACTACTTAATTAACCTAATCAACATATAAAGTAATTAATATAAAAGTATAAAAAAATTAATAAAGATTCAATTATATAGAATGTAATTACAGTATATTACAAAAATATGTTCAAAATAAATGACATTTTACAATAACTTTTGAAGTGATTTTAAAAACACTGCTCACCGAAAATATCAACTGTATATTGTAATGGATTATACAGTGTTATAAACCTATTGAGTGGTGAATTTAAATGTGTGACTGTATTAATCTTATTTTGTCTCAATATAAATACATTTCGGAATGTTATTCTTGGAACGTTTATATTATTCAGCAGTCTAGATTGCAATTTAAAAAATGCTAATAAATCGGCATATCTAACAGTATAGTCTGGATAAACAAACATTACTTTGTGATACAGGAGTTTCTTCTGAATTTTTTGAATCATTTGAATGTTGATTTGGTATGTTGGTGACCAAATCATACTTCTATTATTGAAATTTTTACATGATCGTTATAAAAACCGCAACATTCTTAGACTTTCCGAATAAATTTGTTTAATATGTGGAGTGAATGATAATCGTATATCAAAAATTATACCGAGATCTCTATAAATTTTGCAATTTTCAAGAGTTACACAATTAATTTTATAATTGGTGTGTGTATCAAACGTTTGCGACTAAAGCTCATTAATTTACATTTAGATACATTTTATTTTAGTTTGTTAATAACACACCAATTTTCAATGACCGATATATCATTTTGAAGATGTACACCATCAAGAAAAGAATTAAATATTTAAAAAATAAATGTTCATATCATCTGCATATAAAAGCACTTCTGATGTTATATTATCCACTATATTATTAATGAAAATTATAAATAGCATAGGACCCAGGTTTGAACCTTGAGGTACCCCACTTGACGGTATATATATTTTCGAGCTGCAACCATTATATTGGACAGAGTTATTGCGATCTTTCAGGTACGATTCAATCAAATGCACAGTTGAATCAAGAACACCAAAATTTCGTAATTTTGCGATTATTAAGTTGTGATCGATGGTATCAAAAGCTTTCCAAAAGTCAGAATAAATGACATCAACTTGCAGCTTTTTATAAACATAATTATGTTTATGTAAGAGGGAGGAATAATAATAATAATATTTCTGTGTGGTTAATTATAACAGTAAGAGAGAAAATTTCAATTTCATATTGTATAGTAGCAGGTACGTGAATTTCATTTTTCTTGCACTTTAAACCGACATCTACTGCCATCTCCTCTTCTATGCAGTCGATCTTCTCTGTAGACATTATAATGATTAGGAAACAATTCGGAATCAATAATATCATCCTTAAGCCACGTTTCGGTTAACATAATCACACTATAATCACTTACTGCAACAGTGTTATAAATTTGAGAGGTTTTAGTTCGGAGACCTCTAACATTGTGATAAAAAATGTCGATGTTATGCGAATTACCGGTATTATGCTAGTTTAAAGACGTAATTGACGGAACTCCATTTAAATATTTAACACGTATATACGTTTCACCCAATTGCTTCCTCTTCTTAAAGTCAGTCGAAATTATATTTTCAAAATCAATTTGTCTTGGCATTCTATCATTTCTTATTTGTCTGAACTTTTAAGTTTCTTTGAATTATATAAGATTTTTTTAGATTCATGAACACTGTTAAATATCAATTTAATATGGCGAGATTTGGTATCATGTTTTTGGATTAACCAAATCAGTTTTTTTTGAGATCCAATTGAGTTGTCAACTTTAGCAATTATTTCATTGATAACCAACATATCATCAGCCTCATTACTTGTTTCTGCTACATTAAAAATGATCACATTAAATGCCCGATCATTACGCTGCTGAATTTCAACAGCAATAATGTTTACCACTTAGATAATCCCCCGAATTATTAATTAGTGAACCATTTTCTGAGTTATTGATTAGCTGTAGTTTGTCTTTGAATAATTTATTTTCAGCTTCTAAAGCAAGAACTTCATCATTTAAAATGTCAACTTTAGTTATTATAGATTTAATATATTCTTCTATATCTCTTTTAAACGATTCAAATTGTTCTTTAAGGAATGATTCAATAGACGTTGGTATTGGGGATGCATTCGGGAAATTTAGATTTATTTCTGATATTTTGCATTAATGACAATTGCATTTAGCACCACCATTTATTTTTGCTTCCTCTTCATAAATTTTTCTGTCAACTTCAGTTAAATACATACATTTCGTATGATATCAACTAAGGTATTTTCCGTTACATTTAATACAAATTGAAAAATGCTTGGGATTTATAAATTGTTTGCATTGACCACAGATGATCATGATATTATTATGAAACAACGTTTTTGGTAAAAAAATTGTAATGTATTATACGTTTTACTAAGCGAAAAAACAAGTGCTAATCAATACTAGACCACAAATAACACAGTTGTTTTAACTTGATGACAAAAAAAATTAAATTAACGTCTTCCTTCCATCTAAGAATTACTTTAACTCATTTTCAGTTTTTGATGCAGTTACGATAGGTCATAATCATATTCTTATTGTTTTTTTTATATTGGATACTACATATATTTTTGGGTTATATACTTGTATTGTATATGTCAAAGTGATTTATCTTCAAATGCACAAATTATTATTACTACTAGCATTATTGTGGGTTTTGATGCAATTACCAGATTGACAAATTAATCAGAATATCAATGCTTTATCGGAAACTGTGTTACCTCAACGGATCATTACACGCATAGTAATTTGAACTTCCCATTATCTGACGAGTATTAATGAAGATTTATAATATGATCAACGGTATGCCAGGGAATAATTAACTGCAATGATTGTAAACTCTGTTACATTACGAGATAGATGATTATTAATTTAAAATAAATGAAAAAATTTAAATTAATATATATGTCCTTTAGTCCAAATAGAAAATTATTTAGAATAAATGTTTATTTGAAAACATTAATTTATTCTGTGATATCTGTAATTTGTTTTAGAATATAAGGAAAATTAAAGAATAAATAATAATAAATAATTTAGTTTTTATTATGTTATATAATTTAGGTCGCATTTATATAAAAGAGTAATATGCCATAATTCAATCATTTCATTGTAGAATTTTTGACGATATATATTAATTGCGTGCTTTATTTTTTTGAAAATCCTAGTCAAACTTTAATTATTAAAAAATAATAATTCTAATTCCATTACAAAAATGTTTACTCAATTTTCTGTTCAATATTTAAAGAAATGAAATCTTTAAAATAATTCTAATATATATTATTATTCAATTATGCTCCAAAAAGTCTTTATTTATTTCTAAATTTTATTCTTTCTAATGCAACAAATTTAGACATTTTTCATCAAATTTTAAATTATGTTTAAAATTTAGATCAAGTTAAGAAATGCAAAATTATATAAATTATAATAATTAAGTAACAAGTACCTAATTATAAAAAAATATATAGGGTGGTCTAGTGGGTAGAGTTTCTGCTCACAGACCATGCGGTTGTAGGTTCGAAACCCAGCCGGGCGGTGGATTTTTCTAAAGTAAATAATTCAAATATATATATGAAAAGTTATTAAATTTGATATGCCTGAATAGACAAGTTGCCTAAGACAATTTCGTTCATCATAATCATTCACCACGTAAGCTGCAATTCAATCCAACACCCTTCCTTAAAAATATATATTAGCTAATACTATAAAATAAATTTTTCTACTATTACATAGAATAATCCAGGAGATGTGAATATATTTAAACCTTAACCTCATTTTATCTTAACGATATAAATGAATGACCGCATCATCCTATTCGCGGTTTTATTCATGCCGGAATGGTGCTTGACTACGCGTAATGCGAGGTACATTAAAAATTATATGAGGAAGTATATCACCGCACTTTATCCATTTATGGTGTTTTGCAGCAGACATAAATCCTTTATTATGAGTATATCCTTCAGAGTTTTTAAGTTAAATGGGTAAGCACATTACGTTCAAGCTATCGATTTTGTACACTGAAACAAGCAAAATAAAATCTTATTTTTATTTTGTGTGTGTTAACAATACAGTTATGAAAAAGTGTTTAGTTTTGTTATCAACTATTACATAGATTAGTTTAATTTTTTTGTATATATGGGAGGTTATTATTACCTATATAAATTTCAACGTCTTCAAGTAGATTTAGTTTTGATCCATTGGAATAGTTGTATAAGATTTTAAGGTTATTAATGTCTGAAAATTAATGATTCTATTTTAAAATATGTTCTTTAAATTAAATTATTTAGCCTTGTCAATTAATCAGATACTGTTTCTTATAATTAAAAACTTAAACTAGGCATATTTAGTGTAGTGGAATAAATTATAAAACATATTTAATAATGTAGTTTTTGTACCAATTTTTTTTTTTTTAACATGCTTTCTCCTGAGCTCGGCTATTACTATATGATAATTTCCTTTGTATAATTCTATTACATACAAACAAAAAATATCCACCCGCGTCCTACGCGTAATTACGTTTTCACAGCGGTCCTAATTTTTACAATATTCGCTTATTACATATGCGAGATTAAAAATTCCGTTGCAAATTCGTTTACACGAAGGCAAACCGCGATAACTTTAATTATTCTTTTGATGTTGTTTCGAGCGATGAACGTTCACATGTGCGGCGGCGAGGGTGCATTTGTTGTGATTGTTTCGCACTTCTCCCCCGCGCCGAACACAGTCGGAATATATTACTGTAAATGATTTAAATTTCAAATGAACGTACGCGGAACGTACCGAGTTTTCTGCATGTTATCAATTTGCGCCAATTTCGCACGCTGCCCGTTCGGCCGGATTGAATTTACCCAACAATTTCACGACTAATGATTTCCAATGGGTTTTACGTTAATTAATTATGATTGAACTATTTTTGGGCGTTGCTGCCATTTTAATTGAAATTACCTATCGTTTCGTTTTCAGTGTTTATTGAACTGTTGTAACTATTTTTTAGTTTTCATGTATGAATGTGTATTTCATTGATTTTTGACAAATTTGGTTATTCATTATTTGAGAAAGCTTATGTTTAAATTATTCTCTGCGAAGATTAAATTAATATTGCATGCAAACAATCGAACCAAATGGTCAGAAAAAAAACTGACTACATAATTTATTTTTCATTTGATGCAATAAAAGCTATTGTTCTTAATCAGAATGGCCCGTTAATTAGATTTTTTCAATACTAATAAAATATTGTGTTTTGTTAATGTGTAAGAGCTTACATTGTTCTTAATGCGTTTTCTGCGGTTGGTTTTCCTTATTTCTTCAAAGTCTTCCGACAAAAACACATTCTTGTGTAACATTTTGAATTGACATTTCGGCGTTATATTAATGATACAGTTGCCATATTTCCGTTTTATTATTGAAAAAAGCGACCATTTATTTCGATGTGATTTATGTCCCAACAATTTTTGTTGGTTTTTGCTTCTAGTGGAAGATCAAAACAATCAACTGTTGTTTATTTATCTTGTGTCCCGTAGTTCTTGGATATTTGGCAAGATATGAAGAAGGTTTTCGATATCTCTTATATGTTTGTCTCGCCGTATATTCATCGTTCTGTACATTTGTCCCATATAAACTTAATTGCAGTCGCGACATGGGATTTTATATACCCATTTATTTTCAAAAGAAATAATGCCCATTAGGAGAATTTGGGAATTGTCCTACATTACTGAAAAGCCACACGTTCTTTACTGGTCCGCGGTAAGTGCAGGAATGAGAAGAGCTGAGCAGAGAGCTGGACGATCCTGTGGAACCAGGCACCCTCGTTCATCATATGATTGAGAGCAAGGTGAAGTGGGCTTCGACTAACCGGGCAGCCAGAGAAATTCTGGAGACAAAAGAAGCCTCTCTTTTAAAGTTAGCTGGCGCAGATGGGGCAGTTAGGGCAGTCGAGGCAGTTGGGGCAGTTAGGGCAGGTGGGATAGCTGGAGTAGTTGGTGGAGGTTGCAGGGAGGCCAGTCAGGACTCGCAAGCGAGGGCGAGGAGCAATACTTAGGGAACAAAGATGGATGAAGAGACGGAGTCTGAGAAGTAGGTGAAGTGTGTAACGATAACACTCGTGTCCCTGTCTTGTCGACCAGTCCATCGGCCAACTAACAATGGACGAATCCCGCGACCACTGCAGCAGTACATCGCTAACATCATATTGGATCGTCTTCTGGAAGTCGACCCCACTTCGACACCGTCTCTATCGTTGGAAACTATGGCGCCATTAGCCCAAAACAAGGAAGCAGCGGGAAAGGAACGACGTGTTCAAGTCAAATTGGAACTTCATCAAATTGCAAGGTATAAAAAAACATTTAATAACGCCAATATACATGGTGCATCTGGCACTACCTCACGTGTAATTATGTAAATGCAAAGTGTGCGAAAGAAAAAACCATGAGTCATTAGAATGTAGATATAAGACATTTAATTGTAACAATTGCGGCACGCAAGGTCATTTAGCAAGTGTTTGTAAAAAGAAAAATAATAAAACGCACAAATTTTTCGCCATCAGATGGTTAATGATAACAATCTGCACCAAGCAGATATTTTTAAAATGAATGATTTTAATAATATAAAGCCTTTTTTATTAAATTGATTGTTGAAATTGTTCCAATGAATTTTCAAATGGATACAGGTGCTACTCATGCGGTAATTTCAAAACGTATTTATTACATTTTAGAAAATTTCCACTATTAAAAAATGATCTAATCTTTAAGGCTTATATTGGATTTAGTTTTAAACCCATGGGGAAATTAAATTTAAACGTAACATTTAATAAAAAAATATATAAATTGGAAATGTATGTTATTAAGAATAGGGGAGTTCCACTAATTTGAAGAAAAGCATTAAGATTATTCAATATCGGAATGAATAGTGACAGCGTTAAAAATAATTATAGCATCTCAAATGTATCCGTCAAAGTAGATATTTTATGTGAAAAATTGAAAAAAAAAATTGTAAACGGCTTGGGAACATTTAATAGAGATACAATTACTTTGAAAATGAAAGAAAATTTTAAACCTAAATTTTTTAAAGCTCGTCCTATTCCATTTTCATTAAAACAAAAGGTAGAAAATGAAATAGAACGTTTGGTTAAGTTAAAAGTTTTAGAACCGGTAACATATTCAAATTGGGGTGCTCCAATTGTGCCAATATTAAAACCTAATGATTCAGTAAGAATTTGTGGAGATTACAAGCTAACTGTCAATCCCAGTTTAGAAATATTAAGATTCCCATTGCCGAGAATTGAATATTTGTTTAATAAATTAACAGGAGGAAAGACATTTTCTAAAATTGATTTATCAGAAGCATATCAGCAAGTTTTATTGTCGGAAGAGTCACGAGATTTTGTAACGATATCTACTCATTTGGGTCTTTTTAGATACACTCGACTGCCGTATGGCATTACCAATGTTCCGGCCTACTTTCAAAAGATGATGGAACTGTTGTTACCTGATATTCCGGGAGTTGCAAGTTATTTAGACGACATCATAATCACTGGAGACACTGATGATGATCACTTAAGGCGACTGGAGATAGTTTTTAAAAGATTAAAGGACAGCGGACTTTAGGTAAAATTGAATAAATGTCAATTCATGCAAACGTCCATACAATATTTAGGGCACATAATTAATAAAATTGGGTTACATACCACTAATGAAAGGATATACTGTATCACAAATTGTCCCCGTCCTAGGAATATTACAGAACTAAAGTCCTTTCTGGGAATGGTTAATTTTTATTATAAATTTATAAAAAATGGTGGCACATTATTACATCCCTTATATACATTACTGCAAAAGAATGTTCAATTTGAATGGAATTCAGATTGTGAAAATACATTTAAAGCTTGTAAAGAATTGTTAATAGATAAACCAAATTTATGTCATTTTGATCCAAAAATTCCACTAAAGTTAACAGTAGACGCTTCTAGTGTAGGGGTGGGAGCAGTTTTATCTCATGTAACTCACAATAAGGTGGAAAAACCAATTGCATATGTCTTTCGGGTGTTAAATAATTATTCTCAACTTGATAAGGAAGCATTAGCAATTGTATTTGGAGTATCCAAATTTTATTAATATTTATTTGGTAATAGATTTATTTTAGCCACAGATCACAAACCACTAGTTGCTATTTTTGAACCTATACGAGGTATACCAATTATGGCAACAAGTCGGTTGCAAAGGTGGGCACATTTTTTATCATCATTTGATTTTGATATTAGTTATGTTAAATCTCAAAATAACTCTGCTGATTAGCTATCAAGAATACCAATCAATACAGAAACAAAACAAATATATAAGGTACATTTTTATGAGAAAAATTGCAGTTATATTAATTTAATTGATGATAAATTACCAATCAGACATAATGATATAAAGTCAGAACTCAACAAAGACGAGGTATTTAGTAAAGTTATATATTATATTTTACAAGGAAGGCCAAGTAAATGCCCCAGTGATAAATTGTAACCTTATTTTATTAGAAAAAATGAACCTAATGAATTTCAGAAAAATTTCAAAATTCAATATTATCTAAAATTCATGAAACTCGCATGGGAATTGTCAAATCAAAATTATTTGCTCGTGGGTATATTTAGTGGCCAAATTTAAATCAAGATATTGAAACTTTATGTAAGCAATGCTCATTATGTAATGATTTTAAAGAGGCCCCTCCTAAAACACAAATAAGCCCATGGATTTGGCATGAACAAGCATGAACAAGGATCCATTAAATAACAAAAATTACTTAATTATAGTGGATTCTACTTCCAAATGGTTAGAATGTTGTAAGATGAGTAGTAAAAAGCAGAATATAAGATTAATTTAAGACGAAGAATTCTTCTTAAGAAACCTGACCGATTCGACAACTCCAATATGTAAAATAAAAAGGGGAGATTATGTAATATATCGGAATTAATATTTATTTTGTTATTGGCGCTATTCTATGTGCGCAGTGTCCCTATTTATGTTAAACGTTTTTATTGTAAATATTCGTGTGCCGCAGCATTCACTTGACGTTGCCTTAATCTAAACGAAATATGTATCAAACATTTATTTTGTACCAGATCTAAATATGCTATTCTGTTAGAATAATAAAGACACCAAATAAATGTTAAATATTCGAAAAAGTTGAAACTTAATGTTAATTTAAAAACCCGCGATAAATTCCAATAATCGAATTGCTTTAAAACATATACTACTAACATGGTATATACAAGTAAGTTTCGTATTAAATAACATACCAAGATCCTTCACAAAATTAACTTTTTTGGTAAACTAGTATTCTTACAATCCTAATAAAACCATATGCTTCTACTGAAAGAAATACTATAACAATTATTATAATTTAGTTTCAGATAATTTTTTAAACACTAACTATGTAATTTATAGATTTTTTCTCCAAATTTTTCCAATCAATAAGATTTTTCACTACAGAAAATAACTCTAAATTATTAGCGAATAATAAAAATTTGGTAAATGAAAACGGTGAGTTAATATCATTTACAAATAATAATAGGAAAAGTATAGGCCCACAATGGGACCCTTGAGGAATTACCGATGTTACTTTAATTTCTTTAGATACATGGTTTACTATTTTAACAAATTGAGAGCGACCAATAAATAAATTACTAAACCAGCTAATAATAGATTAACCAAATCGCACTATTTTAAGTATATATAAAGGGTTGCTATGATTATCACAATCGAAAGCTTTAGAGAAATTAGTATAAATAGCATCAACAATTTTTGCAAGCACTGAATACGTAATATTAGTAAATTAATAAATTTGTAGACGTCGATCGACCCGATATAAATTTCTGTGTTCTTTCGTAATATTTTTACAATTCCTAATTAATTGATCAGTTATACCTAAGTTTTTTTCTAAAACTTTAGAATTTGTGGGTTGGAGAGACACTCCATCATAATTTTAAACTTCAGCTCTACTCCCATCTTTGAAAATTGTAATAATTTAAGAATGTTTCCAACCCTTAGGATACTTCCCATTTTGCAATAATAGAGTAGATATAACTTGCAGAGGTTTGAATAAATTATATATGCATCGCTTAAAAAAATTATATACAATATTATCGGGACCCGACTGACTATTGCTTTAAATTTTTTAAGCGATGCATATATAATTTATTCAAACCTCTGCAAGTTATATCTACCCCAGAAACACAAATTTTATTTTTTAACATTACCACTTAAGTAGAAATGGACTTCATCGCTCATTATGATTTTTGATACAAATAAACTTAAAATTTACTATTTACTATAACTAGCACATTTGTTGAATGTTTTAACTCAAAAATCTATGTTTTAGCTCTATTTCCCCACTTTAATGGAACATCCTGTATATACCCGCCTATAAATAAATTCATGCAACGGTATTATAACTATTTCGATCACTTTAATGGTTTTCATCCACTAGAATAAATTACCATTATTAAGCAAAAATATATCGGTATTATGGTTAAACGTGCCCATTTAAAATATCCCGCTCCTTCTTAAATATATTATTGAACCAGAACGCACGTTCGGCAAATATCGGATTCTTAATGTTACCCGGCTGTATATATAAACATTATGAATATTCCGCACACGTGCAACTTATCGAAAGCAATAACAATATTAGGGAAGGCCATTATATTTTCTAATATTCCTCTGTGCTCAGTTTTAAAATGCATTATAAAATTGCTCTGTTGACTTGAATATTTTATAACGGTAAATGTTATTATTTAAGATTAGAAGAATATAATACATATGAGGAAAATTAAGTTAGCAACCTTATATAATAAAATTTTAAGATACTCATGATATATCCCTTATCTATTAGAAAATACTTATCTAGCAGTATTAAAATCCAATATTTTAAATTTCCCATGCAGGAAACCCACTTGTTCAAAAGTAGGCCTGTACACACACTATAGTTTTATATACCTGACATACTTTCTTAAAACCTTTCCTCTCCATCCATTATTATGCAGATATCTTAATAGCGTATCTTTTTTACGACTTTATTTTACCCCCATATATAAAAAAAAGAGGCGAAAACTTCCACCAACTAAGGAAAAAAAAAAGGAAACTTTTATTAACCGTCGTAAATCGAGCTATGCAAATTTCGGGTTATATACACAGGGCGGGGTATATTAATTACGTCATTTATTGCCAATAAAGGGCGAAGGGTATGAATTTTAGTCGTCACGTCTTGCATTTGGCGTTTTAATAATAACTTTCGTGATACACGCTCCGAGATCCAATTTCTGAAATACATCGTGTCTAGATGGAGACGCGTACATAAATTAGTTTACATGTATATACGTACATTTTAGTTGCTCGGAAACTAACATCTTGTTTAAACGGGAAAAGTTTTTGATGGGTGATTGACATCATCATCCTTTGCAACTCTGTCGTTTTGGACAAATTCTTTTAAATTATATATTTTTTTTCAAGTAATAAATAAATACCATTTTTGTAAATATTTTTATAAATACTAAATATATGAGGGACTTCCAGAAAGTAAGACCAGTTTGTGCATATAAAAAATTGGATATTTTAACAAATTCAAATGAACAGTACACCAGCGGCTACTCTATTCACCAGCGCTGCGCACGGTGCAAACGGGTACTACTTTCGGAATATCACTCATAGATTGATTAATAATATATTTTATTTTTATTTAAATGAAACATTTAATTTTAATTAAACAGCAAAACCACGAAGACAACTTTTAATATTAATTTCCTTTTATTAATAAACTTTACATTTAAATATAATATCAAAAGTTATATCATAAAACGCATTATCAAATAATTAAATCGTATATTTCTAAATTTATTTTAATTATTCATTATCACGTAGAAACCACAATTTCGTTATAATATTTATTATACACCATTCAAATCGTTTTCTTCTTGGAGGTATATTTAAGCGTGCGTTTTTGTCCTATCATTATTCAATCATTACGGTTAAGTTGTAAAAGAAGCAAAGCGTCACGGAAGGAAGTTTAAAGGGAGGAGTAGAATTGCGCCGCTAATAGAAATTACAAACCCCTTAAATGCCACAGAATCGTCCACTGGGAACGGAATGACCAACATAAAATAGGAAGTAAGAGGCAAGGAGACGGGGTGGAGAAAAAGCAGAATTGCGTAATTAGGTATTCCGGTATAACCGTTCGCTTTATTTCGCCTTGTTAGGAAGTATCGCCTCCTTAAAGACGAAATCGTTAAATTATAATTTAACACGGTAAAGCACACGAAATATATTACACAGTAAATTTGTAACTAAGTTTTACTTGACAATATAAATTTATAATAATATTACGTAGCTTATACTAAAAACTTAATTCAAGTATAAACCACTACTGTATTTAATTATAGTCATCATTTGCTCTTCTGGGCTTTTAATTGATCAGCTCTTAAATAATGCAATCATAAATCCTTATGTTACCAAATGTCTTCCTGTTATTCTGAAAACTGGTCTCTTCAGTTTTTGATTCAGAAACATTTATTTTCAGTATTTATTTATGTGTACAGGTTGACCTGTTGAGAAAAATATGACCGAAGAAGCTACAAGTTATGTATACTGAAATAGTTTCAACAAAGTTAATTAAATAATTATTGATATTTTTATTTAATGGGGCCTAAATAGATCTGGCAAAAATATATTGGGAACTTCAAAAGAACCTGCATTTTAAGGATTTATTTTTTGACTTTAGTCTTGATATTTATACAAATAGATAGCTCTATTATACACCTCCAGTGATGTGAGGACTGGCTATTCAGCCACCTTTAACGAAGTTCAGGATTTTGCTCCGCCGACTCCGCTTTCTCGTTGTAGCCTTTGCAGTTGGAATCTACTCCTCACACATTAAGGTGTTTTTTTTTAAAATCTGGTATCCCTGATACCAGTCAGGGATTTTAGGTTTGACCTAGATAGAACATAATATTGGACAACTTTACCGTTTTGTTCTATTTATGGAATAAGCTTTGTTTTATGTTCCATTAAAATCTTGTTAGTATATTTTTAAAGGTACTCCCTCTTTTGATATAGCATACTCCCTATCATTATATCTCGTATTTGGGTGTGTCAGTGACTCAGGATAAAACAATTCTGTTATCTGCAGATACCATCTCCAGTACCATAACACATTTATTTTCTTGATAAGTTGATATGTTAAAATAGTAAAATTGATTTTACTCTCTGTATGTATGCAGATGTTTTAACCTGTTATCCTCAGTTATTTTTTGGTATCGTTGAGTGTTCCACCAGAATCATTACAGAGTCTTCCTCGAAGGGCATTTTTAGTTCCAGGCTCATTTCGGAACAATAAATGCCTGCACCTGTTCCTTTCTTTTTTTGCTCCATCTGTGAACATATTTATAGTAGCTTCAGATGCCTCCGAGTTTTATGAAGTGTAGTGTTTTTCAAAAAGTTAGGTCAGAGTAGCATGGTGATGACATTTCTCGAAAAGAGCGTCCCTCTGAGTCGCTCTCCAAGGATGCCTAGTTCGGTCAGCCTTTCGACTCCACAGGTCGTTGTCTAGGGGTGTAAATCCAAGTGAGGAAGAGACAAAACGCCTATATTAATGACGTTGGTGTGGTGTGTATGGCTCCTGTTATTCCCATATATAATATAATAATATACGTTTAATTTCTTATAGCTTATTAATTGCACTTTTGGGCTTAAGCTAAGGCCACCATATGACTGCCGTATATGTTGCAAAGGCAATATTCAGATACTCAGTGATTATAGCTGATAATCCCCATCAAGCACTCTCCGACACTTCCAGAAAACCATTATAGTCTTCTGTACCTTAATTTGAAAATGATTACTTCAGTTTGGTTTAGAATCTAGATATCCCCCAGATACTTAAATACTTTACTTGTGAAAGTTAGTGTAGAGTTTAATATCCTGGACAGTTTCATTCTGTCCGATTTTTTTTTTGTTGGTGAGCAACATTAGCTCCGTCTTAGTTGGATTTATCTAGAGGGCGTTGTATCTACACCATTTTTCTACCATATTGAGGGCACTCCGCAGTAGCTCACTGAATACATCTTCATGCTAGCCTTTAAGGAAAATTTATAAGTCAACTGCGTATTCTAGGTCTGGTAAGCCAGATTTATTTACTTTTCTCATCATGTCGTCATCACTTTGTTCCATAGGAGAGGATATTCTATCATTTCTATTAATACTGGGATACTGAGAACGCCCTTTTGCTTACGATCTCATATATCCACTAACTAAGTGCGACTAGAGTGCCGAGTATACTAAGCTTTATGCTGACAGTTCATTAACCAATGCCTCCTCATTATGGGTAATCACATAGTTCAGTGCTGATTTGGTTGAGCATCTTGGTATGTACGTGTGTTGATTTGGGTTAAGAGGATTCGTTTTTAGAAATGGTCCCTTACCTATCGGTAAGCTGCTCCAAGGATTTTATGATAAAAGATGTGAGGCTTATGGTCTAAATAATGTAGTTAAACAAAGGTCGTGGGTCCCAAGGAAGAGGTGAATCAAGTGTGTGCGTTCAGAAAAACGCGGATGATGAAAAAGAGTTGCGCACCTAAGAGCCAGAGACGCAAGCATTCGAGAGCGCAAACGAAAACATCCTTGTGGATAGAAGGTGAGGCGCAGCAGGTCAAGGAGCAGAAGTCGAAGTAAAGGGCGAAGGAGTAGAAGCAGAACTAGTAGTAAAAGCAGTGGGTACAAATTTTGTAAAGATTGAAATTATAATCACAAAATAAATACTCTGTATGATATCAACAAAGTGCGTGTACTTTTAAACTATCAGTCATAAATTTACATTATGTTATTTATAAAATTTAAATAAAATTTAATAAAAGAATTAAAATAAATTATTTTGGAAGTCTTGATGAGTTGATATTATCGAAAATACTTAATATATATGAGTTTAAAAGGTTTATCTGTTAAACCCTTAACAACACGAGCCTATCAGAAATAATTCACTCTATCATTAAACGAGGTTTCTATGACATTCATTCAGTTATTTTACCTTCTGTAGAATCTTCTTGATGATTGCTGGGATAACCTCTCAATGGTTTCAAGGCTGCATGGATGGTAAGTCAAGATGATTACCTTGTCTATTCTTAATATCATCGGTGTTATTTTATTACAATTTTTCAAATTTTGGTATCCTACCGACTGCGCCAATTATATTTCCGATGCGGTTAAACGAAATTTTGAGAAAGTTTTTTCTTCACTTCATTAGTAATATGTTTACAACCTGATTTACGACTAACTATTTATATAACTTCATCGTAATATCAGTTACTGCATATATTAAAGATGCATTATTATATTAAGGAATGTCAACGTTATACGGTATTATCTAACTATACAACAATAATTAAATACATACGTTATAACTTTTGAAAGAAGTTTTTGATAAAACTGGTAACCTTTTACATTATTTATAATGTGAAATTAGTGTAGAAATGCTCAGTGAGAATAATTTTCCATATTATTACTTTTTATTAGAATCACTGCATTAATGAATTAATATTTTAGTAAAATATTCTTTCTGCCCTTTTTATATATTTATAGCAATTTCACTCAAAAACATTTTAACGCAACTTAATTATACAATAGTGTAAGTTACAACTATCATAATAATCAAACACTAGTGTTATGTCTTATTAAAGACTAGTTGTTATTGATTTGTAAAATAATTCGTATTTTTAAGTTATTGAATTTAAAACTATGAAATAGATATGTTTCAGGTTTTAAAAGTAGACTCCATGTTTGTTATTAAATAGTATAATAATTATATAAATATATATTTCACTAGATTATAAAATTGAATCACTTTTAAATGGCGTAGATGAAACGTTTTCAATTTTAAAGCGCGATGTTTAAACTGTATCGATAGATTCACATTAGATACTTTCCAAAACATAGCTATAATGCAGTTATTTTGTAATTTAATCAAATTTATTTAAAAAACTGAAAAGCTACATGTCACGGCGCGTTGAGAAACAACAGCTTTCAGTGACATAAAATAAATATATTGTGTCAGTAGAGATTATTTAGCTTCAGGGTAAAAATAGTTTGTAAAATATATTAATATATGTATATATAAATTATATTTTCGTGGTTGCACTTTTCTTTAAAAACAGTTCATTTCCAAAATTAGGGTATATTAAGCGAAATTTGGATTTAGAGTTGTTAAATATAAATACTATATTTAAAGAAACGACTGAAAGCAATACTGACTTAACTATACTCGGACTGATTTGATAATAATAAATGCTTGGAGCCTTAATGCTAAACTTATTTATGCAATATTAAACTAAAAGCTAAGCGAAAAGAACATTTGGCGGAAATTACTGCGCGTATAGATAAGCGTAAATAAGCAACTAGACATAATATAGATATATGCATAATTACACAATAAGATTAATTTATTATAAATTAATAGTATTGTGGATGACATATAATACACCCACACACACATATATATATATATATATATATATATATATATATATATATATATATATATATATATATATATATATATAATTTAATTTGATATATACAAACATCTAACGTTAATAAAAATTTTGACTTTCAAAAATTTAAAGCAAGATATTGTTTTTACTGATTTTGACCAACGTATGAGAAAGATTTAAGGTCCAATATTTCTGTGCCTATGAATGGAAAAAACAAAAAAGAGAAAAACGGTGAAATAACATAATACTAACCGGATTAGAGACTAAAGGAAACCAAAGTAAAAAAAATTGATAAAATAACAAAGCAAAAACTAGAATTGCCAGTGCTTCAAAATCAAAAACAAGAATAGAAAACATATACTGAGAGTAGCAATCAGTTAATGGTAAGAAAAACAAAAAATAATAAAAACAAAAGGAAAACCGAAGCGAAAAAACATATATACAGAAAATTACCGAAAATACAAAGAAAGATAAATACAAAATAACATGAAAAAGATAGCAAGGGATGAAGAAATGAAAGGGAAAACAGTATAAGTGTTTTACCAATAAATCATAATAGATGGGACCAGAAAAAACAAGAAAAACTTGTTTACCATGGATCTGGTCGAAACACCCTCATATGTAGAGGATATGAAGAAGAGGACCAGACAGTGGAACATATGTTAACCACCTGCCTAGCTCTCACCTTCCTTAGAGAGTCCATGCTAGGAAAGCTCTGGCCGAACATGGCCAACATTAGGGATTAAGCGTTTTGCTGTCCTTTGCTCGTCATCTTGGGTGGCTAAATGAGTGATAGACCAACGCTGGGGTGTCCCAGTCAGGGGGGCACAACGGGCCTAGCGAGGGCTAGGTGGTCTGGTCAATGATTTAATCACCCTTAGCAAGTTCTTTCCAGATCCAGAACAAGAAATTAAAAAATCAAAAAACGATTAGAAGATGATAGAACAGAAGGGACAAAGAGAAAATAGAAATGAAAGAAGAAAAATAAGTGAGAAAAAAATCAGCAAACAAGAAATGCAAATACGGACATGGATTATAAGATAATACATGCGAAAAGAAGTCGAAATAGTGAAAGATATGATTGAACGAATATCGATTACCAGAAATAACAAACAGGAAAAACAAGTAATAGAGGAAATCTATAAAGAATACTGGCTGACATGGAAAGAAGTAGAGGCAAAAGAAAGTGCAAAAAGTAGAGTATAATTGATTATAGCACCGGAAAGGATAAAAGATACAATAAGAGAAAAACACTTGAACGAAGAATTATGACTACAGACATAAAACTAATAGAAGATTAAATATGGATGATGATAGTAGCATACGGACTAAATGAAGATGAAAAAAGAAACGAAAGATAGCTTCTACGAACAATTACAGGAAGAAAAAGACGAAGAAACCGAAAAATAAAATTATGCTAGGTGATCTAAATGGTAGAGTTGAAATGAAAACAAAAGGAGACATAATGGGAGTGGAATGAGAAAACATAAAAAAGCAACAATGGAGAAAGAATAAAACAATTGTACATCGAAGACAATCTAGCAATACACTGAATTGAAAAATTCACAATGTCTTAACCACAAATATTATTATTATTTGAGTGTAAAACATAGTGAATTTTCAATTCAGTGTAAATATGGATTACCACATAGTAACGGTGGCAACCATTCTCTTTATTTAATTTAGTACTAGTAGTAAGCAGAAATAACTGGAGAAAAATAAGAAATGTAAGAGTCATGAGGAAAGCCGAAATAGGAAGTAACCTTAAAATGTTAAAAATGGATATGATATAGAAAGGAAAGGGAAAAACTGACAAATGAACAACCAAAATAGAAGAACAAACCAAAGCATAGAAACTCAAAGAGGAGCACATCTAAGGGGAATTCCAGAAAGAAATACACCACAAATACATGAAAGAAGAAAAACATGCGAATAAAGAGCTTTCTCTATATTAAGAAACATTTAAAAGAATAATCTTGGAAGCAGCAGAAGAAAGTTGCTGAACAATAAAAATAGGAAACAAAGATATAAAAAAAACTAATTGGTGAGAATGAGAACATTAAAACAAAGTAAAAGAAAAATGGAAGAGATACATACAAACGAAAAAAAAAAAACAAATGGCTACATGATTTATAAAGAAAAGATAGATGAATCAAAGAGGATAGTAAAAGAAAAAAAAAACAAAAAGCATAGAAAAAATTGAGAGAAAAAGTGAACTAACACTTTACACAGAACCAGAAAATATTCTATTGAACCATAAATCAATCAAGGAAAACGAAAGAGTACAATATGATTAACATAAGAGATAGAGACGAACGAAGAGAAAATAATGGTAACATGGAGAAAATACTATAATAAGAGCTAACCAAAGAAGTAAAGTAAGAAAATAGAACAATTACCGAGCATACCGAGTAAAACATTGACAAGAAGATTGAGAGCAAAAATAGAACCAAACATTGAAAGATAGTCAATGTGGTTTTAGAAGAGTCAGAAGCAAAATCTAATATTCATAATAAGACAACTAGGCAAAATGAACAAGAAGAATTGAGATATTTTGTATTTTTTAAAAAGCTTGTGACAGGACATTATTGGAACAAATATGGAAAGAATTAGAAGAAATAGGATTAGAAATAAAAAGGGAAGGGAATAAGAACAAACAATGAGAACTCAAAAGAGTTTTCAATAAAAAGAGGTGATAAATAGGGCTGTATATTAAGCGCAATGTTATTTAAAACTCTTCTGAATAGCGCAATGAAGCAACGAAAATAATGAAACCGATAAAGAAAACAGTAACAGGAAAGAAAAAAGGTCCAGAATTAGTACTATATGGAAGGATTTAAAAGAAACATCAAAAGGCAGGAAGAAATTGCATTGAATTGTCATGTAATATGACAAATTTGCTTTTGTAATAAGTAGTAGAAACGCCTTACAACGAAATGTATAAAGGCAAAAGAATAAATTAATTTAGTCATTATTTATTATTTATTTTGTGTGTGTGTGTTATTATTTATTTATATGATCTCATTTGTTGCCTTTATCCATATCATTTTACCTTTTCCGAAGATATGGAACAAATAGTTCAATGAAACTGTAATGGTTGCATATCGCACCACAGATAATTGAAGATCATCCTATCAAGATACAGTTCTTTATTTATCTGTGTATGCCTCCTAAAAAAACACTTTCCAAAACACATTTTCTGTCCTAGGATTTAAGACCCTCAAGAATAAGATAGTACTACAATATCGTGCTAGAGGAGGTGTAGAGCTACTTCTAAGAAAATTTTCGTAAAAGTCGGGTAGAAGATCTCCTTTATTTATTTATTTATTGTTTCCTTTGTTTCTTTCTGAAATACGTATTACTATGAAAACTATCACAATAATTTTAATTGAAGAGACATGAGCGGAGTTATTTTCTTCGAGATGTTCTTTCACCCTGACCCATTTAGACTTATCTCATGAAAAACACTTTGCTGGTGTTCTTCTGGTTGCTAATATTCAGCTAGTAAGCTCATTTTTGTTTTTAATAAAATACCACTCCCATCAAAGTAATTGATATTTCAATATGTAAAAAGAAAGTGTATATTTTTTCAATAGGACATTATTCTTATTAGCTGAGACTTGTTGAGCAACCCTCTTGACGGAACTAGATATGTAATTTTCGCGAAGAAAAACTTCTTATGTTCCATATTGTTACTTTTATTTTCAGTTTCCTGACACGTGTTTCAATAATACTCGATCATTTTCAAAGGTTAAACTAACAAATTAGTGTCAGGAAACTGAAAATAAAAGTAACAGAAGGGTTTTTCTTTGCCAAAATTATTATTATTATTTCCTTGATATAATAGGAAGACTTCTGAATACAAGGCAGATCACGCACTTCAATTCATCAAAAAAATCACACTCAGCTATAATACTGACTATATCCCACTCTAACTACATGGCTTCAATGGTAAACTCTTGGCGACTTCTATGGAAGGCGATCACTTCCCTTCATATCTACAAATGTTCCGAGAATAATTCATCGTAGGCCAAGGCGCTGGTGTTTACACCAAATTAGATGAGAAGAGTGCTATCAGAACATTCTCTTTTTAAATTTATATGATAATATTCATTTCGCTCGTTAAAATATTAACCTCAGCCTTACTCAAACAGCAGAAAAGTCCTTACCATGTACCTCTGGCTCGTATAAAAAAAAAATCCGTTCCTTGGTAGAACGTAGAGTTTAGCCGAGTTATTGCAGAGAAGAAACGAGCTTTTAAAGTTAATAAAAGAAACCAAACGTGTGAAAAACCCTGCGCGAAAAATTATACAAACAGAGATCGAATCATGGAAGGACTACGTTAACTCAATGTCAATCCAGGCTTCTATCATAGGTGTCTGGAGATAAGTATACTCTACCCACGGACAATGCCTATCGTCTACAATAGGCATATATATATTGAGGGCAGTACAATTAATAATCCTTCTGCTGTAGCAAAAGCACTTCTCCAGCTCAAGTAATGTTTCCAATTATTTGCCTGATTTCATGAAACGGAAACGATGAGCTAGAAATCGCAATTCACTTTTCAGCAAATTCAGTTGATGATTATAACTGGTATAGGAGAATTTTAAGAGGCACCAAGTAGTGTAAATATGCTTCTTTCATCCACAAAATTATCCCATACAAAATGATTTATAATTTATCTTTAGTTTGCAAGTATTCTAATACACATAAATATCGAGAGAAGTTAAAATTATGCCTCTTCTGAAACCTGATCCGAATCTGGCTACTACTTAACGCCGCTTATGTATGAATTATTGCTAGAGTTGT
Source organism: Ontholestes murinus (assembly GCA_963969525.1). Classification (NCBI taxonomy): domain Eukaryota; kingdom Metazoa; phylum Arthropoda; class Insecta; order Coleoptera; family Staphylinidae; genus Ontholestes; species Ontholestes murinus. Next base: position 64,940 of record CAXAKX010000193.1, read on the forward strand.
TTTTTTAATGGTTAATAACCGAATGGTAAGATTCTCGAGTCACGGGGATTGATCGTACCCTACCAGTCCGTATTTAAGAAACATCATTCCACTATTGACCATCTAGTCCGTATAAAGAATGCTAAGCATGAAACTTTTCTGAAGAGTAAACACGTAGTCGTTATGTTTTTAGATCTAGAAAAAACTAATGACATGACATAGTGTTATAGCATCCTCAGTGGAGACTGCGTCTGCCTTTATGTTGCACCGTAGTTTTCTAATACGCGTAAGAGATGCACTCTCCTCCCTATACGTACAACAAAAATGATATTGCAACTTCCTTTATTACCCCATTTAATACCTAGAATACCTTATAATATGTCCGGTGACAAAATCTCGGCCATTTATAAACAATTGCCGAGTAGCATTGATATAGCATTGATAATATCGTTCTAGAAGCTGACTCGTGAAGTTTTCAATTTTCATAGACAAAGAAGACTATACAGGAAGCCTTAAACAGATTAATGGTTCCGTTGACACTTATCGATTACTAGGACTGAACACGAAGCAAATAATTGTACCCCAAAATATTTTTTCTTGAACACACATCCTTGGAAAATTACAAAATAGCAGGTTCACACTATGTATTAAGACATAAAAAGGGGCATCTCATTTAAACTGCTCTTGCGTAGAAATTGTAAAGTACTTGAGCTAATACCTCTACTTCATTAACTCTACTAGCGGCCGCTTTATTTCGTGTTCGCTTCGTTATATTAACATTTCTATCTGTTTCAAGATGTATAGCGCGTTAAAACAAACGTTTCTGTAATAATTTCGGTATTTACTAAATTCCACTTGAAGTTAAAACTACTCCACCTCAGTTAGGTATAGTATATAATTAAGAAAAATGTCAGCAGGTTATCATACATATTATTTCTATTATCCAGATTTTAAATTATTTATGTATCAACATATCTTCGTCTTAAAAGGACTATCTCGAAGAAACTACTTGTTGATAAATGGAACGTTAACAATTTCACGTTGAATGTCACCGGTTTTATATAAACGTATCAAGCAAGTGGAAAATTTATTCAAATTTCATTAAATGCGGAAAATTTTACTCGCATTATAGTCAACAACAATAAAAAGAAATACTTGTGCAGATGAAATATTTAGCTGAATAAATTGTCCTCCGGCAATAATATAACGCAGTTCGTTTGGGTACGAGAGTTGCGTACAATAGAGCATTCGCGAGTGAAAGAGAAGCGGCACAGAGATGGAAGAGGAGATCAATAAAGGAGGGAATGGACCCGCTGGCTCTGCCTCTGCTGCTCCTTCTGCTGTAATGCGAGGCAATAGGTCCCGCAGGAACGCAGTTTTGATGACAAGTTCTCTTAAATATGGACGGACGAGGGTCCTATAAAGATATCCCGCCTGTCAAAGCAAAAATCCGAAGACACTAAAGGTACTTAATATATCAATTTATTCAGTCGAAATAATCCATATCAAGTATTATTTATTTAATAAAAAGCATTAACATAAATTTAATAATTAAATTTAACGGTAAAACTATACAAAAACAAAATAACAAAAATGACCTGCTTTAATATTTTAACACAATAAAAAAATATTCTATGTTAATAAGTCCTAAATATTCTTTATACATTTTTTGTACCTTAGAATAGACTCTGAAAAAACATTAACACGTATTGCATTCCATAAGAAATACGTAGAAAAAATAACGTTAAACGAAACCGCTTGTCTTTCGGCACGTTATTACAGTAGAGAATTATTCGCTTCACGATGAAAAAAATCGACATTGTTTGGAAACTAAATGCTTAACTATAACGCTAATTGCAGTTCTTATCTTCTGGCTTTCCAAATGGGACTCTCCGACCCAGTTAGTCGGGTCAATTAGCTGTCGGGCAATTATCCACTTTCCTTACGCCTCTTTAATGAGAACTTACGGCTACATCCCGGCTTTAAATAAGATTTATCGATTTTGATTACGGTCCTCATAAACATTTCACGTGCACATCATAGCGGATAATAAATTGAAAGGGAAAATCGCATTTCTTTTGTGCGCGTCCAATTCAGCAACAGACTGAAGCAATAAATTTCCTGCTAATGAATTTTTAATAGTTCGTGGTATCGGGGGATGTGATAGAGGTATACTCCTGCTGTAATATATTAGATTCTATGAGATGACATATTGTAGAGTTCGTATTTTAACAATATTAGATTGAAATTAAAACAATTTAAATTAATACAGTACAAGTAATTACTTTATATTAGTCAATAATAATTAAATCATGGCAATATTATGAAAAGGTTATTAATCATCTAAACCTTTCTCATTAAGGTAATAAAGAAGTTTGTAGTCAAAGCTGAAACAAGCGTTAAAGTTTCCACATATAGAAAGCTCGGTTGTTCCATTGAAAATTGAAACATAAAACGTAGACGCAGCAGGGATGTAAACAGCATCCATACAAAGAAGTTTTTAAAGGACATAACACAGAATAGTACTGAGTAACCACTTATTAGTGTAATAACAACTGCAATATTTAACATCAGTAAAACATTATAACGCTTCAAAATTAATAACCCTTGCAACATAATTATCATGTATTAGTCATGCAATAGTTATTCGTATATCAGTCAGTATTTATTAAATAGAGAAAAACTATGTAATTATTATCAATGTAGACAATCAAATTAAATTGCGCCAGGTGTAGAATTAGGCTGTCCCGCTAATCCTCCCTCGACACTTGAGTGTTTTATTCCCACATCCTATCTGGGTTTAGATAATAGGGAACGGTTGACGGCTTACACGTCCAGTTTCTCTACGCGCACAGGCTCGAAGCTAACAGCGAAAAAGATATTCAAGGTCACAATTCCCAGAGCACCAAGGAAATCCGATATGATTTTTTCACGGTGAACGAACTGATATCAAACAAGAAAACACCATTAACGACCACAACGGACTGCAATAACAAATGGCAAACCATCCACCCAAAAAACAAATTGCTTTTATCCTCCTAACCTACGAAAACCAGCCCTAACCGCCGAGAAAATCAGGAAGACCACTTTCTTTAGAGTCGAGCCGCCTCTGACAGAACACCTTTGAAATTATAAGAGCCTAGACAAACTCCTCCTTCAAGTGCCATCAAGCACCATCCAACAAAATGGACGGCTGCCCTAAAGACATCGGCGAACCGATCCGAATAAGTGCCTTCACCAACTTCCTAACAAAAACACACAAAAAATTATGAAAAGAAGGGTGAGGAGTAGATGATGAAGTAAGAAAAGAAAGAGTGTGATTTTAAGGCAAAAGAAGTGCAAGAAGAAATTAGAAAATTTTGTATACAGAATAGACAAGCAATTATGATTAATGCTAAGAGAAAAGAAAATCGATTTCCTAAGGTGAGGACAGGGGTAGAAACACCATACTACAGACCCATGCTATTCATAGAATTATCTCTAATATAACTATTTATATGCATTGTATGTAGTAATAAAGAACTGTTATTTAAAAAAAAATTAATGAAAGTAACTATGGTATAGACAGTGTTTTTAAATTTTAATATGAGAGAAATGCTTCAATAGAAACAAATGTAAATATTTAAATGCAATATATCTTATTCCATAAATAACACTGTATTTTTATTTCTGATTACAGCAATTACTATCATGACTCTCTAACACAACATAGCCCAGCTGTGCGTAATCATCAATTATTCATGATATATTTACCCACAGGTCATCTTAACGTTTCTCATCACATCTTGGACCCTCCAGTATCAACCATCGCTCGTATCTAGTTGACACCATTACCGTAATCCCAGAGATTTCGCCAACCTTCGTCAAAGGACAATCCACATTTACTATCGCCTACATGCTCATCATCATCTTCCTCGTTCGGCCCTTCTAACATCATGCCTATTACTGTCATCATCACGATCGACCGCATGTTACTAATATCATCTTGTTTTGGCAAATCAAGAAGCCCACTTACCAAATTTAAAACAATCTCCGTCCTTAAACAGGCGGACTGGGAAGAGTTTTTTCATACTATCGAAGAGAATTTGCTACAAACCACCTTTACAACGGTGCATAAAACTTATAAAGGTGACAACCACCTGCCAGAAATTATAACGGCTTCCATTCCGACACGCCGCCGACTGTCTCATCAGAGAAAGACGTAGCTACTCCGACAGTAGTAAGCGACAGGCAATGCTGCAATAAAAATGACTCAATCCCAAAATCTGAAAAAGAGCCCAAATAAATCGTGGACGAAACAGACAGCAGACTTCAATTACAGAGACTGTTCTAAGTTTTGTAAAAAGAATAAAATCCTTATAGGGCAAAACAGAATACTCCTAAAAGCTAGCCAGCTGTATATAGATAATTGTCCACAAATGAGCAAAGCCTATGCCGTCTCCCTGGAAACGACGTTTACCACCAACGAGGTTCCGGAAAAAGATCACAAAATACTGATAATTTTTTATTTGATTTCAGTTCAGCTATTCGCCACCAATTCTGACTACCTAATCCTAATCCTATCTGCGTGAGCAAAGTTTCAAGAAGCATGCATAATAATTATGGGCGATGTTAGTACGTGCCGCCCCATCATTCTCCTCATCGGAATCAGAAGGACGAGAATTATTCTCAGGCAGATCAAAGTCCACTGCAGTCATTACAAACTTATCCTGAATCATATACATCCTCACTGCCAAATTACTGCTCCACCACTTCCGACATCATACCTATTATAATCACAATCACATAGTTTTTGGAAAATCAAAAGCCCTCATGCCAAATTTAAAACAGTCTCCGTTTTTAAGCAGGCAAACTGGAAACAATTCTTACGTAATATCGACGAGACTTTGCCACAAGCCACCTTTGCAACGATTCATGCAATTTAGAAATCCGTCAACCAGCTGCTGGAAATTGTTATAAACGCAGCTTTGGAAGCCGTTCCGATACGCCGCCAACCGTCTCATCAGAGAGAAGATTAAGCTATTCCGGCAATAGTAAACGACAGGCAATGTTGCAGTGAAAACAGAGTGAAACCGCCAGAGTCTGATAAAGAGCTCGCAGCTCAACTATATAGACTAAATTAAGTTTTAAAAGAAGTATAAAATCTTTAGAGGGCAAAACAGGTTATGTGTAGACGGCCGCCCTTCATTAGACGATGAAGAAGAAGAACAAACCTTTACCGACTTCCTGGAAACGACGTTTACCACCGCCAAGGATCCAAACGTAGATCACAGAATGCTGATTACTTCTGCCTTGCTTTCAGGTCACCACTTTGCATCCACCGACGATTATCCTACCTCCGACGGCGAAGTGTCAGAAAGTAAATTACATCACTGTATAACGCGTACATGTTTGTGGTATACTTCCCACTTCCATGTTTAGTTTAGTTTAGTTTATTTGATTTACAAGTCTTATTCAAAAAATGATACAAAATTAAATACCTTTACAATATCTTTAAAATTTCAATCACAAGACTTAAAGGCAAAGTTCAGAATGCAGTATTCTTACACTCAACCCATTATATCTTATAGCTAACCATGAATATCAGCAGGCGATTCTTGCCAATGAGACAACGTTTTTGCCATGGCTAGCACCTATTTGGGTTCCAGTATACATGAAAAACGTCGAAGATAATTACATTTCTTAGCCAGACTACGTCAACACGTACTAAGCTATCTCTCTACTCAATAGATTCAGAAAGGTTTTTTTTTTTTTTTTAGAGATAATAATTCCCAATGCAGATATCATTCCGGAACATCAGTCCACACTTAGGTCATGGAAATATATAGAATTCATATGTTTCTAAAAGAATACTTTAGTCTAGAGATTCTCACCGCTTCACCAAAACTGGTTAAAAAGTTAGGCAGTTTGGAAAGGCGGATCATACATAAATGCTAGTGGCTTTCTCTGATCATCTCAAAAAAGCCTCCACGAACTCGACGAGTTAATATTAATAGAAGAGTGCATAATCAAGGTCAATTGGATAACATCCAGAGCTCTCCAGAGTGAGATAATCTTACATCCAATATTTTAACTTCCCAAGTGAAGTACCATAAATATTCAAAAGCCAAGAAACCAAGCCTAGTAATCCGCTAAGCACCTCCGCGATGAAGCCTAGAGGATTCTATACAAATCCCACATAGCGCTAAGACAGCGACTTGATCCTAGGAACTGCCTCCTCAGTGAAATCAATCATAAATACAATATCCTACCATAACAACAAATAGTTTGAAAATTTTATGGAGATATTCTCTCACCATTTTAATTATTGTTTTAACTTACAACTTATCAAACAAATAATAATAATAAACAGCGAATTACCACTTCTTTAGAAACAAAGACTTGCAAATATCAGTTAGACCTTTATAAAGTGCATCCAACGTTTTGCAGATTCTAAACCTGTTAAAATACTACAAATAAAAGTACAAAGTTTCGTGGTCAATTTTAAAAGAATTAAGTCACACTAAGATAGTAAACTTGAGCCAAATGATTTCAATTTTTTTTTTGTAAATTCAACAAAAGAAATGTTGCAAAATGATGAACTTACTGAAACAAATACTCACATCACTATTGATGAAAATACATTTTTGATGTATTTTCATCCAGTAACAGTAAGCGATATAGAAAGCATTATCAAAATAATGCTTAGTAAGAAGACCAGTAGTGTTGATTAAGTCTCCTTTTTTTTAATAAAAATGCTCGGATAGTGTCAGCAAACAACTGGGTTTTCTTAAAAATAAATTATTAGCCAAGTAACTTAAGTTTGCCATAGTTAAACCTATTTATAAAACGGGTAACCATGATAGTGTGAAAATTATAGACCAATAAGTATTTCTCCGACATTTTCAAAACTATATAAATATGTGGTGGCAAATCAAACTAAAGGGTTTATGGAAAAATATAATTTCGTAGAAATGAATCAGCATGAGTTTACCTCAAAAAGGAACATAAATTCAGCTCTTTTTGATTTCATTCAATTTATTTTATCTACTCTGGAAAAGGACCAATTTCCTAGTGGATCACAAAATTCTTCTTGCGAAACTACATGATTATTGTTTTAGTGGTGTAGCACAAAAATGGTTTAAATCACACCAATATATCACACATCACAAGGCAGATCTTGTTTATCTAAAAAATAAATATACCTTTACAGAGAAACGAGTTGGATATACATATTTAAAATTATTTAATAAAGTTTACTTAAAATTAAAAAATTAATGAAATTTTAAAACCTACAAATCCAATGTATTTAAATATTGAGAGATTTTGAATGATACAATCATTAGCTGTAAATTTCATTAAATTTGACGCGCGTTATATTATTAAGTATTGTAAAATAATTTTATTTGAGCAAAATTCATGTATTATTATTATTATTAACAATCAGGAGAGAGGTTTCAGTCGGTAAATTTACCAAGAGGTTTGAAATCAAATATTCCAATTTTTAGAAATTTCTTCTCTTTTACAACCACAAAATCAATGTACATATCTTTAACTGCGCTACACTGATGAGATCTGAAATAGATTGAAATCGGACTCTGGCTGCGTGGCACATTTTTTTTAAATATTTTTTCTTTAATATTATAAACATTTCTAGTTTGATAATGACTAGCTCATAGATAAAATAGTTACTGTACATAAGTTAATCAATTTAAGAAGATGTTATTTTATTGTAATATTATTCTATTAATTTGTATCCTTCTTAGAAGGGCTTTTTAGCAAGCTTTTTGTATAACTAGATAAAATTGAAAAGCTGTGTCATTACTATTACTAAGATCAAATTAAATATGTTTAGTACACTGCCCTCTTTCTGAATGGCATAGCTAAAAGCTAGATGTTTTTATTTTTGTTACCCTTGAACATGTTTCATATGAAATGTCACATACAGTATGTTTAATTAGCGTCACTTTCTCACTTTCTTTTATCATCAGAAAGGAAGCAGCAGAATATTGCAACATCAACGTTTCAAAATTATCTATTGTCTGGTTGTAAAATTTATACTAATCCTCTTTGGAGTCTCAAGAGTTTAATAAATAATTTATTGTGTTATGTCAATAAACCTAGTTTAAGATAATGTCAAGTTAATGTGTTATTTATTACTATAGATCAAATGTACGCTAGAATTATGAACAATTAAGTGGGATGAGTCAAAAATGGGCTAGATGTATAACATATTAGTTCAGGTCAAAAGTACGCGCGGAATGACGTCTACTGATGGTATGATGAAGTAACAAAATCCAGGCGAAGAGCTAATGCTTTACGACAAAATTTCCTTCTGTATTCGAAATCTAGAAATTCTAAAGGATGAAGCAATCGCAGGAATTCAAATTTGCTGTCTAACGCAGCAGGGAGGCGGCCTAGAGGCGTTGATCAAAGATGTGGGCGAATATCCGTGGGAATAACCGTACAGCCAAACCAATGTTAGTGAACTGTTGTAAGTACTCCCGCAGTCCCCCGGTGACCATTCCACTAATTTCCGGAAAGAAAATGTTTGTATCTGTGTTAGTATGTCGTTGTCTAGGTATCTCTATGTCTGTTGGTGGCCGTTATATCTCAAAAACGAATAACACTTTTAAAATGCAACTTGTAGGTAGCCACGGCGGCCGCCAAACCACGTCATACCCCTACCGCGGAAGGACAGCATCCCTCTCCACTCCCACTCACGCACACACCCGCTTCGCACCCTACTTAAGGGGATGCCAAGCTCACAATCGGCAGTCTGTTAGCGCTCGTCTTCTCGGCCTAACAGCTCTCTTTAGTAACGCTCGTCTACTCGGCTTACTAAATACGCCACGCTACCACGATCACGCTGCTCACCGCCTGAAACCCCAGACCGTGACTACGCTACACCCGGTACCGCGTCAAGACATCGCCCAGCCCTACGCCTGGACACCGACGCCTGGAACAAGACCTAGCCGCCCACTCCCGCTCTCCGCACCGACCACTACACCTCAAATACTGACGATTACGATAATCTGTACATTCTGTAAATAAACGACTACAACCGTAACCATTATAAACTGGCAACCCAACGTGTGGCCGAAGAAGAAACATCCCGAAGACTGACTAGAAGCATGGCGAATAACAACGTTACAATGAGCGAACAGCAATTCCAAACTTTAATTAATCGGATGCTGGAATAAGAGCACCTGGTGGGAAGGCATCAAGAACGATATAACCTCCTGGGACCAACTCGTAGAAGCCGTCAGGAATACATTCGCCCCGGTGGTACCGAATTACAAGATTTTTTCGCTGATGTACGAAGATAAACAATACAGGCCTGCGAAAACAGATCAGTTCATAATCTAAAAACGCGCGCTATTTAGCAAATTGAACCAAACAATGGCAGCTGAGTTGCAGCTGGATTTTATTTACGGACTTCTCCATTTAGAAATCCGGAAGAGAATTGCCCGAAATTCCGTGAATTTGTATGACGATCTTCTGACCAAGTCAAGAGAAGCCGAGAGCGTTATCGAGGAAGAAAATCGAGCTAGACGACCAAACGGCCTTAAAAAAACAAGTGCGCCTACTGTAAGAACAGCGGCCACCGAATCGAGGATTGTCGCAAGAAACAGCGGGAAACCGCCCCTGTAGGAGCCAACAAGTTTCAGTGTTACGGCTGCGGGAAGCCGAACACCATAAGGAGCCGCTGCCCCGACTGCAACGCACGACCGCGCTCCACACCAGACACACGAAGACCACACGTTTACATTACGATAAACATAAAACCAGAGTACGCACTCTTCGACACCGGCTCCCAGGTCACCGTTGCCTCACTACGCTTATACGACGCGTTGAAATGCAACGGCAACGCATTTAGGAAACAAACGAGGGAAGTCGCGTTTGCCAACGGTCATGCGCAAACAAACACGATGTTAGTAACCGAAGCGGATGTCATCATCAAAGATAAAATTATTTCTACAACCTTCTGTATCCTGCCAAACAGCCAGACACGTGAAACGATTCTCGGAATGGATTTTCTAGAACCAGCAGGCATCGCACTCGATCTAGGCCAGAAGACCTGGACATTTTCCGGAGAATCACACCCGGCGTACGACGCAGAAAGGCCAAAAATCAAAAAACCACGAGTCTGTCCGAGGCCTGAACCCGTAGAAGACGATGAATTTTTATTTCCGGAACCGCCTAGGAAAATTCTCGACGAAGAAGCCCCGTTTTTCCGACATTACCCAGAGGCAATGTAAATCGCTACACTAACAGTACAACTACGTGAAGATGAGAGGAGTAACCTCTCTATCAAGGAGCGACACGCCCTGAACGAGTTGCTAGAAAACCAAGCGGACGCATTTAAGAGCCCCAAGCCACCCACGATGCTTGGATGCCACCGCATAGACACCGGGAAGCACGCCCCGATCAGCGCGAAACCGTATCGTATGTCGCCGCCGAAGAAAGAAGAACTACAGCAACAAATAAAACAGCTCTTAGAGGACGAGATCATACAGACATCTTCATCTCCATGGGCAGCACCGGTAGTGATGGTACCCAAGAAGGACGGCATTTCCCGCCTCTGTATTAATTACCGTGCTCTCAACGCCGCCACCACTCCAGACCGCTACCCGCTCCCGAGGATGGACGATCTGCTACATAATGGGTCCAAGGGGAAATTTATTTCTACCATTGACCTAAGAAGCGGATATTGGCAGATTCCCGTGGCAGCGGACGACGTAGAGAAAACTGCATTCACATGTCCGTTCGGCTTGTTCGAATTCAAACGAATGCCCTTCGGCCTACGTAACGCCCCGGCCACCTTCCAGAGGACCATGGACCTCCTCCGAGCTAAAGTGCCATACATCAAGATGCACGCTTACCTGGACGACGTCATCGTCCTGTCAGACAACTACGAACAGCACCTTCGTGACCTGGAGGATGTTCTCAGACTACTCACACAGCAATCTCTATCCGCAAACCGGGAAAAAACGAATTTTTGCCCGGAAAATGTCAAATTTATTGGGCACATCATTTCCCAAAAAAGCATCACCACGGACCCAGAGCGAGTACAAGCAATCACCTCCTGGAAAAGCCCTAGGGACCGCAAGGAGGCCATATCGTTTATCCAAACTTGCTCCTGGTACCGGCGATTTATACCAGGCTTTGCAGGAAAAAGCGAGCCAATCACGAAGCTGTTTAAGAAAAACGCCGCCTGGAAATGGGGACAGCAGCAGCAGGAAGCTCAGAACGCCCTCAAGGAAACGCTGATTTCGGCGCCTGTTTTAAAACCTGCCGTACCCACCGAGCCGTTCCTCATACGAACCGACGCAAGCGACTTCGCTCTGGGAGCAGTTCTCGTCCAGGGGGAGGGACCCGAGGAACACCCCGTGGAGTATGCTAGCCGCCTACTCACTCCGGCAGAGAGGAACTACACAACTACTGAGAGAGAAGCCCTCGCCATAGTCTGGGCCCTCAGCAAATTCAGGGGTTACGTGGAGGGATCTCCAATCGCCGTCGCCACAGACCACCAGGCACTACGGTGGTTAATGTCGTGGTTCATTCAATTTATTCGGACCACTGCCAACGTCACCAGAAGGATATACAACCATCCTGATCGTCGAGGACCTAGCCAGCCGGTGGATAGAAATTATCCCGCTAAAGAAAGCCACTGCCCTCGAATGTGCCACCGCACTGCTTCACGAAGTCTTCTTCCGATACGGAGTGCCCCGCCGCTGCATTTCGGATAATGGCACACAATTCGTCAGTGCGGTTATGCAACAAGTTATGTTCAGCTTGGGGATAGAACACAACTTCACCGCCTCTTACCACCCCCAGGCCAACCCGGTGGAACGGAAAAACCGCGACATGAAAACACTACTGGCTATCCTGGTGGGAAAACAACATAACACCTGGCCCACGGCTCTAGCCGCAATCCGGTTCGCCATGAACACGCACGTTACAAGCAGTACCGGATACAGCCCCGCTTACTTAACCTTCGGCCGAGAACTTCGGACAGCTGAAGATGTCAGTCGCGACCTCAGGGCTATCATAACAAACGAAAATTTCGTCGCCGAAATTACACCCCGCCTACTGCAACTCGCCGACACGCTGGAAGCCGCTCATCGCGTCTCTGATGAAAAGCAAGATAAAAGGAAGGGCTACGCCGATGCCGCCCGCCGCCCGACGTCCGCCTATGTACCAGGAGACCACGTCTGGATCGACACCCACTTGCTTAGCCGTGCCAAGGATCAATTCACATCGAAGCTGGCACCCAGGCGCGACGGTCCCTACATCATTTTACAAGGAAGAGGAGCCGCCACATTCGAAGTAGCCGCCCTAGGAGAGCCAAATACCTCGATAGGCACTTTTCACGCTTCAGCGCTCACCCCGTTCACCGGAACCATTGAGGACGTGCAGCCGCTCCACCCCATCCGCAGGAGAGGACACCCAAGAAAGGCGCACTAGAGTCCTGGTCGCTTCATCGGGACGACCTCAGCACCAGAGGGGGAGTATGTAACACTTCCCCGCGCGGCCCAAGAGCGCGCGACCCTTCGCAGGTAGCCAAGGCGGCCGCCAAACCACGTCATACCCCTACCGCGGAAGGACAGCATCCCTCTCCACTCCCACTCACGCACACACCCGCTTCGCACCCTACTTAAGGGGATGCCAAGCTCACAATCGGCAGTCTGTTAGCGCTCGTCTTCTCGGCCTAACAGCTCTCTTTAGTAACGCTCGTCTACTCGGCTTACTAAATACGCTTCGCTACCACGATCACGCTGCTCACCGCCTGAAACCCCAGTCCGTGACTACGCTACACCCGGTACCGCGTCAAGACATCGCCCAGCCCTACGCCTGGACACCGACGCCTGGAACAAGTCCTAGCCGCCCACGCCCGCTCTCCGCACCGACCACTACACCTCAAATACTGACGATTACGATAATCTGTGCATTCTGTAAATAAACGACTACAACCGTAACCATTGTGTTATAAACTTTATATTTAAGGTTTTATCGTTAAAAACTCGAACTGAAAATTTTTTGGTGAACATTCATAAACCAAAAGTGGATGTTTACTAGAAGCGTTTTATTGTTTTTTCTAAATTTTGAAAATATCATACAATTTTCAAACTGAACAAGTTTTATTAAAATATATCTTTTATAAAGTTCTTAACTTGCGAGAAAGTAATTAGAAATTAATAATTTTAACATTTTTTGCCTATTGCTATTAAACTATAGGAATTACGTGAAATTTACATAAAAAATAATTCTAAAAGTTACAATTTTACAGCATATAAGCAAGACCCATTGCCAGGGAAGACCAAGCAGACTGTCCCCCCTACAAAAAACATAATAGGTAGGATGACTTTCGCAATTCGTCTGGGCTTAACCCCATGAAGAGGCCCAGGGACACCGATACAAAGCCCAAAACCTACATGGAGGCCATCAATCAATATCGTTCACAGATACAACCTACTGGGTAAACTCAAACAGGAGAACCTAATTCTCGCTTTCTTATGAGGGAGTTGGTACCACTTTTCTTTAGGTGGTCCTTGAGTGCACTTTTCCCGTCGAATGAATAACTGGTGGTGTTCAACGAGGATCATTTTTAGGCCCAACCCTATGGAACCTCACTTACTGCGTCTTGGAAATGCCCTATTCCCGGGGTGTAGATATAGACGGCTTTGCCGTCGACAACCAACATATTATTGTCAGATGTAGAGAAATAACTGATGTTATGGCGAGGGCAGCAACGTATCACGTCGGCACCCTTCGGACAAGAGACAATGCAGAAATATGACGTACTTCTTGATCTAGATGTTATACAGTATGGGTATTCTGGTAGCGGGGCAGACATGAGATGTATATGGTGCTCAGAGGAAGTACACAATATACGGCTCACATACTTTGCGTTTCCTCACTGGTCAACAGAGTGAAAGACATAGTAGGCAATAGCACTAAAAGCTTTATTTAAATGGAACACAATTAGACGAGGCAAATAAATAATTTATTAGTTCAGGTTGAGAGCACACTTAGATAATAAATTCATATAGTGGTTTTTTCAATTTAGTATAAATAAATTATGTATTTAAAAACGCTACAAGATATTGCAAAATATAACTTGTCTAATGAGTTATTATACGAGTAGTAAAGTTTTAGTATATATAAATTTTATCGTAATTTTTTTTTGTAAAACTAAACTAAAAACTTGACCCAATTAAATTTTTAATTATTTTCCCTCCTCGCAAACAAAAAAAAATATATGCATCTGGGGATTAATAATCGTTTAGAATATGATTGAGTATGCAAGGCACATAAAAGTTTTTAATTACATCATAACACTTTTAGTAGTTGCGAAAGTTTTCCCTTTTGCAGCAGAGATTTTTATATGACGTATTAATATTAACTCTAGAAGTAAACTGGGTAATATTATGTAAAATAAAAGATAGGAGTTCATTTACAAGTTCATTATACTAAAGAAGTACTAAATAATAACACTAAAGGATCTAATAGCTAAGAATATTAATCTGTGACTAAAAAAAAGTTTAAAATTAATAGGTAAATAATTTATAAACACATTATTTCACACTAATTTCGCTTGTTACTACAGCATTATTAAGAGTGATTATAAATAAAACCGGCAGGATTCATAATGCTTCACCAATAGATAAGTGAGAAAATTATTCAAAATGTATTAAAATTATTAATTCAGTAAAACAAGTATTAAGAATTATATGTTGTATTTTTACAATATAACCTTATTTTTTTTAAGTTTTACACTTTTTTATATGTGCTATTATTAGTCCGATACACCGTTAACAATGTTCATTCACTGAACAGAGATATAAAAAATTACACTTTTATTTCTCTTTGATCACTTCATAAACCATGACTTTTTATTATTTTAAATCACGTATATTTAAATTATAAACCTCTTTAAACCACTTTAAGCTCTTATAAAAAAATCAGGAATTATATAAAGCTACTAGTTATATTCCTGAATTTCTAGTAATATTTTTTTTTATAACAATAATTATAATAGAAATCAATTATTTTTTTTATTGTTTAAACTAATAATCTACATCTGCAGTTATCTACTTTTAATTATCCATATGATGTAATTCATACCTCATTTAAATTATCTGATATACCTAGAGTTAAAGCATGCTGGGTAATAATTAATTAAGTGGGACAGGTCAGGAATAACACTAGTTAGTTTATTAAGTTTATAGTAAAAAGTTAATATTTCTTAGTAACGACTTATATCACCATTTCGTATTAAAAGATTTCACCTTTTAACATTTTTCCCAGCGAACTCCGATTTCAATTTAGACTAGTTTCTTTTAATTCTAAGTAACTACATTTCGTCCAGAGTTAATCTAGTTATAAACTGTTTCATTTCAAACCAATTATAAAAGTTTAATAATGCACGCGAAACAATAAACTATTAACGACCATCGTTGCCAGGCGCATTCACCAGAAATTAGAGCTTTTTTCTCCGGAAAACGTAGTTGTATAAGTTTGTAAAGAAAACATTGTCTGGGGTATATAAAGTAGAGAGGTGACTTCTAGTTAATTCTGGCTGAATTGAATCCTACGTTAAAATTTACCAGCCATTCACAAAATGTCCTATTATTCTATTGAACAAAAACGTTAAGAATAGAATGAAGTCTATTGTTATTACCAAAGGGATTATATTTATATATTATTACCGAATAATAGAACCTAAAACGTGTCTTAAATACAATTTAAGGAAATAAACAAGTATTACCAAACGCATTTTGAAAAAAAAATATCTTACTTTGAATATTAAAAGATGAAAAATTGAAAGGTTTAAGATTCTAGGTTTTAATTTATACCAATGTAGCTAAATGCAAGGTGCCATATTATGTTTAAATAATAAATAAGATAATAGGAAAAATAATTTAAGTGGAAAAAGAGCATTACTTAATTTAGCGCAAAATGAGGAGTATATTAAATGATGGTAGTCAACTTTTGATAGAATACGACACGGAAAGAAGAAGAATATAAACTAATACAACATTCTCTTCTGTATCAAATGATTTTGATGATCGCATTTCAAAGCCTAATCCAGCTTTAGGCGAGAATACAATTCATCTAAAGTGCCATCAATAATACATAATTACTACACAAGGACTGATCATTATTACCATGATTACCCTTGTATATACGTATACACACTGACGTAAATACTAACACAGGCTCTCCAATCTACTAGATTGATCGCAATCTACCCATTACACCAAACAGTCGCCCTCTATTTTAAATAATTCCATTGGTGTTTAGCTACTGTTATTATCACACACTGTAATTATGTTACAATTGGGTTTTTTTAATTAAAATTTACATACCTGATGACCTGTTTTGGCTTTCCTGAATATGAATACGATTATGAATAATTGTTAATTATAGAGATGAATAACGTACCCACAATGGTTTATGATGTTATTATTTAAGATTTAGGATTATTACGTAAATAACGTTAAAGCTATTTTTTAAATTCTATATCTTTTTTGTATTATAAGTGTAAAATTTGAAATCAAATTTAACACTCACTTTAGATCGACATGCTAGACGAATAAGGTGTTTTTTTAACAATCGCCAAATAAGCAATTAAGAAAAGTATTTAATTTTATAGAAGTGTGCAAAATGGAACAATTAAAAATTGATAAAATCCGTTGAGTATGAACGAAATAGAAGAAGAAGAGAAAGCAAGCTAGTCAGTGCAATAATTATAAACTCATCAAAGAAGACAATGGAGAATGACGGAAGCGGCACAAAAAGGGCAGTCATGTAACATTAAGGTAGAAGGAATAGTAACAAAAATTACCTTACTGTCATTAGAAATAGTCACCTCTTATAATTAGGCACCACTGAGATCTGCCATACATGACCTGGAGCCTTTTCAAGAAGGCTTATTTTGGGATGGAGTTCAAAAGCCTTGTCACATATCGTTGGATGTAAGGAATATCGTCAAATCTCTTTCCTTTCCAAGCAAGTTTCAGCCGTGGCAATAGAAAGAAGTCTTCAATCCTTCAGACAATCTGACGAGTATAGTGGATGTTCAATTTGTACTACGCCCATTTTGCTAGGAACTGTTTGGCGATATTAGCTTTGTTAGGGCGAGCACTGTCGTGAACAAAAAACTATGAATCTTGTTCTGTATATTGGAGTTTTACCTTGCGTAGACGTTTCGTGAAACGGTTGAAATATCAAAGTATCTTGTAGCATTGAAAGGAAGCGATTTGATGATATTTCTGACATATAACAAAACGTGACAAGTCCTTTAAACTGCATCGCAAAAGAAGCCTTCTTGAAAAGTTTTCATGACATTTCAAGCAGATATCGTTGGATATCACGAATATCGTCAAATCTCTTTCCGTTTGAGGCAAGTTTCAGTCGTGGGATTTGGAGAAAGTCTGGAGGATTGATATCTGATGAGTATGGTGGATGTTCAATTTGCCCTACCCCCTTTTTTGCGAGGAACTGTTTGGCGATATTAGCTGTGTTAGGGCGAAAATTGTCATGAACAAAAAACCATGAACCTTGTTGTGTATTTGGGCCATACCCTGCGTAGGCGTTTCATGAAACGTTTCAAAATTTCAAAGTATCTTGTAGCATTGAAAGGAAGATTTTTGACGATATTCCTGACATCCAACGAAACGTGACGCGTCATTTAAACTCCATCCTAAAAGAAGCCTTCTTGAAAAGTTTCCAGGACATGTAAAGTAGATTATAGTCAGAGGTTATACAATACAGCAAAAAATCACAGGTATCTGGAAATTTACCTAAAACATCTTTTTCGGGATGTTCCCTTCTCAAGGAGGGGGTGGGACGCGAGGGTAGGTTTGGCGGTACCTGAATAAGGGACGGACGAGGAGTCGGGTGCTAACCACGCCAAGAGCAAGTGTTCTCATTATTTTATTTGTAAACTTGTTTAATTTGTGTAATATAGTTTTTCTCGGAAAGCACGTGATTTTATTAACCCGAACACATCTAATAAAATGTTACAAGTGATACTTTAAAGAATCATATAGCAAAATCAGCAGGACAAACAAACACCAACATCCTCTCAAACAGAACCAAGCCTTTTCACATAAAATATTAACATTACCAAACAAGTTCACTCACAAAAATATGCACAAGCCAGCAGTACAGACATAGGAACAATAACAATTAAATAACATTTACATTTTCAACAGCAGTCAAAATGTTGGTATTACAGTTCAAATCAAAATGTTTTATCACAACTGAAGGAGCTGACATATCACAACGTTGCGAGTAATTACTTAATTAGTAGAATCCTTTACAAAATCCCTGCGAGAAAAATTCCTGCGTATTTGCAAACTTTATAACATCAATCAAGGTTCTGTCTAACCAATGTAACAAGTTTGACCATATCACAGCAAAATGTCAGGCTTCTCTACGATGTGCAAAATACAAAGGAATAATAAAACATCTTGCAAAACAGCACTGGCCCCAAAATACATGAGGTATACAGTATCCTAAGAGGCCCCAAAAACCAATCGTGAGAAACCCATACGCCAAAAATTATATACCAAAACAAAAAATCGGCATAAATTGACAAAAACATGAAAAAATCACAAGAACTAATGCACTCATAACACTTTATAATTTTATTATTGAGGTTAACACGACATAACTTAAATAACCGTAAAGGTCAAGAACTTACAAGATTAATTGACTCATATTAAGAAGACATACATGGAAATTTTTTAGGTAATGTTTGACTCAATGATCAATCAATGATATCTCCCAGTAATTCCAAACTCCGGAATACACACTGAGTTCATCCATATGAATAGTAATGTCTAATATAAATTTCAAGTATACGAATTTTAATTCCTTAACCAAAAAGTTCCATCTTCTATTCAATTTCTTACCAGCAATTCAATCCACATTAAACTACTAGTCAAAACAAATTCAAAGTTCTTCTTTTATAAAATGGCCCTATTTAAAATTTTCTCAACTGTTTAATTTTAAAACATGAGGAGTGGCTCAGTGGTTGCAGCGCATCTAAATATAACACTAACAGCCGTACTAATAGTCGCGAATTAATTCGAGTTTAAGGATTATTCCTTTACCTCCGATTATTTTTAAAGATAAACGTCAATTCAATAATCCTGCGCGACGCAAGATTATTTCGAGATTATTCGCGAACTGTCAATTTCTTACTTGTCAACAGATATTTTTATAATTCATTATAGTTAATATATTGTTATTATAATTTTACCTTTATCCATTTCTGTAAAATGAATTACCATTATTATGTACCATTTCCATTAAAAATAAGTATTAATTGGCGCTCTTCAACTGACAGAACATGACAATTCTGCCAACGTAAAACCAGTAATAATTAAATGTCACTAAAAAGTTCCCGTATAGTGCCAACGTAAAACCAGTAATAATTAAATGTCACTAAAAAGTTCCCGTATCGAGGATAATTCTTCGAAGTCGCCGAAACTACCCGTAAATACCCGACTAATAAATACGACAAATAATTCAGGATTTTTCAGTTCGAGAATTAATTCGCGACTATTAGTACGGCTGTAAGTGAATCAAATCCCTCGAGAATAAATTATTTCATTTACCTTCATATTGTTGCGTGAGAGCCGTTGCGGCAAAAGTGACGTTACTGACTGATATTACTATGAAATAGAAGCTTACCTATTTAAACCAAATGTTTGGTGAAGAAGTGGAAAGTTTTTATTGCTAAACTAAGACCTGAGAACACTGACCCATAATCTTTCTGATTACAAATATAACTCTCGACTGACTATTCCGGTAATCCCGTGGAGCTTTCCCGATTCCCTCGATCAGCATAAAAACTACTGATAATTCCTGTCTCAAATAAAAGGTGCAGTAAAAAGAGATCTATTATTATTGCATGAATTTGAAGGCCGAATTTAGGTCAAATATATGCCATTTTGTTCGATAACTTATTGCCATTTTTAAAGTAATTTAATTTTGCCTCTCTCATAGAAGATCTTGTCCCTATTAACAAGAAATTGAGACCGTCAATTTTCACAAGCCTCTCATGAAGCGAATTTTTCACCAGCAAACTTGTCCGCCATAGATGGTAGTCACTTGGTGCCAGGTCCGTGCTATAAGCTCATTGCATGGGAACCTCCTAACCAGGCTTCCGGAGCTTCAGGCGAGTTACTATCGATCTGTTCATCGCGATTCGACCACAACCGTTTTCGCTTGTCGTTGTCTTAAGTAACTTTTCATACCAGTCACCAACCGCTTCAGAAATTTTGAGAGATTGAGCAGCGATTCGCAGAAAAGAGAAGTTCGGTCCAGAACGTTTTTTTTTCTTTAACTTGTGTAACACAAATGCATTAAGCTTCTTTTGGTTTCCGGTTTCTTCAGATGATTTTAAACAGTTTTTTGCATTCTTTACCTATTGAGCAATTGAGTCAGTGCTTGTATGACGGGCGGACTAGGATATCTTGTGAAGCAAGTCAGGCACTTTTGCAATGGGATGGATGGAACGGAGATATGAGATATTTTGCAAAAAGTTCATAGCATATCCACACCTTCATTTTCGACTATTAGTTTCTGGGCAGTGTACGTCCAAAAACGGCCACAAATGAAGAAATGATCGACAAAGTCCATGATCTCGTGTTAGCCGATCGACGAGTGAAGTTGCGCGAAATAGTAGAGACCACGGGCATCTCATATGAACGTGTGAAAAATATCGTGCACGAACATTTGGGCATGAGGAAGCTATCGGAGCGATGGGTGCCGCGTTTGCTGACAAGCGAAATCGTGTTACCACTTCGAAAGAGTGTTTGGCCTTGTTAAAGCGTAATCCAACGGATTTTTTTTTCGCCGATTCGTGACCGTAGACGAAACATGGATCCACCACTACACACCAGAAACCAAGCAGCAGTTGAAACAGTAGATTTCTCCAGGCTAATCTGCTCCGAAGAAGGTAAAGACTGTCCCATCGGCTGGAAAGGTCATGGCCACCGTTTTTTGGGATTCGCAAGGTGTGATACACATCGACTTTTTGCAGAAGGGAAGAACTATCACGGGACAATAATACAGCGATTTATTGGCAT
Source organism: Ontholestes murinus (assembly GCA_963969525.1). NCBI lineage: Eukaryota > Metazoa > Arthropoda > Insecta > Coleoptera > Staphylinidae > Ontholestes > Ontholestes murinus. The sequence goes on from CAXAKX010000193.1 coordinate 86,011, forward strand.
ATTGAAGGAGAAACGGCCTCATTTGCAGCGGAAAAAAGTGCTCTTCCACCACGACAACGCGCCGGCACATTCATCCCGAATCGCCAATGCTAAATTGGTTGAATTGGGCTACGACCAAACCTGGCCCCGTGCGACTTCTTTTTGTTCACAAACATGAAGACTTGGCTGTACATCAAATGAGGAGGTCATTGACGCTACTCAAGCTTATTTTGCAGAGTTCCGGAAATCATATTTTTCTGAAGGCTTAAAAAAGTTGAAGCACCGCTGAGAAAAGTGTATCGCCCTGCAAGGGTACTATGTTGAAAGATAAAAAAAACTTGTTTAATTACTGCGTTTTCTTGCCCATTCCAGAAACTTTTCAATCTAGCCTCGTAAGTTTATTAATATTTTCGACATTTGGCCTTCCAGGCAAAATTACATCAACCGAATTATAAACATTATTCACATTTTCCGAGGCCTAGCTTGCGTTTTCGCCTTGATCGAAGTAAAACATAACATATTTTCTCTTTGTATCCATATTTGACACGCGCTTAAAAAGAAACTGAGTCAACTTATCACAAAACTGTCTGAAAAGTATCTTGGTACAAAATCCCATATTCCTAGTGCCATTTGGTGGAACCCAATAGGACTTATATTTATTGCAACAATATTAACTGCACATTTTCTGTGTCTATATCCATCACTCCTCTTCCATTGAAGCCACAATTTTCACTAAATCTTCTTTCTATGACCATATCATCATAATCAGAAACTTAAAGTTATCATAAGGATTGTGGTGACCGTTACTACGTGGTAATAGTTAAGTGTTTACTTAAAGTTATATAAACAAAAATCCTTTATTTATAACTTTAACTTTATTCGCATCCTAACCAACCCCAACTTTACTGTATCTGATAAATAATTGTCCACTCCCGATATCCTCTTTTCTATCAATAATATTAAACATTTAATTCATAATTTAGAACGTATCCCTGTCTTAGGCTTGGATCATTTATAAATTAAATCCTCATTTTCCAATTCACCCTCATCTCCCGCTCCACCTAAAACCATATATCTATTCAAGGAATACCTAACATTGAAGGAATACCTAATAGCTTGACCGATAGAATCGTGATTTCATATCGTTATTCTTAAATATGTTTATATGTGTTCCAATTCTATCTTAGAACCCACACATAAATAAATAAATAAACCAAGAAATCTTATATACACACTCCTTCCCAATATTCTCAAACATATAAGTTACCTGCCGCCCACAACAGGAGCTCATGTTAACATTAATACATTATAAATAGACCCCGTTTCATTATTGTTAAGTCAGTCTAGCCTAGTAGTAATTATAGTTAAGTACGTGCTGTACCGTTTTAATCTCTGCTCAAAAACAAAGACATGTCTTTCATTTGTAATTCCATCCCCCAATATTAGTTTGGCTTCCTAGAACACAGATGTACAAACGTTCCACTAGTATAAAACTGCCAAAAAGCAGGCCTCGAAGGAAATAAATCTGCAATCGTCTTCCTAGATGTCAAAAAACCTTCAATTCCGATTATTACATAGTCTACTGTATAAATACGGCACCTTTAAACTGCCAATACCATTAAATCTCTTGTATAATTTCCTACACATCCGCTTCGTTCAGATGAAACTACACAGCCCCATCTCTAACATTTTTTCTTCCGAATTCACAATATATTCCATAAATCCACCGATTTGCTCCTTTATGCGGAAGATACGCCCTTCTTACTTACAAAAAATCTCAGAACACTACAGGGCATTATAAACACGACAAAGACCAGGATTGCGAAAAGACGTATTTTCATTAATTCTAACCAATCTCAACTCTTACTTTATTTTCGCCGACTTGCAAAACCATTTTCCTCAATATACATGTATTTCCAAAATATATATCCCCCATCACCTATAAATACCTAGGAATAATATCTGATACAAAACTAAATTTCAAAAAAACACGCCAGTTCTCTTAAAGCTGAAGTCAAGAAAAGCGTGGCATATTTCAGAAGCTTAACCTACAAAACAAAATAACAAACAAGCACTTACAACTACAAAATAATCTGCAACCTTTACTTAAATATTCACCTAACCTGTTCTCCTTTCCTCACCCAGTAACATTATATACTTATCAAATCACAGAAAGATCAACCCGTAGAGTACTAACCAAAATCTAACATTCACATACTCCTCTCCATACCCAATCAAATTCGTTCCTTACTAATACTCATTGAAGGAAGGCTATTCTTTCTTTCCAAAAAATTCGCCCTAAATCTCACCAACTTCCAAATCTGAAATTCACTATGTATTCCCAGAAGCAAAAACATTATACATAAACGTAAATTGAAACAAACAAAGAATTACCATATTTTGTAACAGTGATGACAGAATTTATACTAAATAAATGTTAGACCAAATGTATACACCAATATCAAAAAAAACTACCTTGAAAAGAAGTAAAATAATATTTTCATAATACATAAGCCTGCCATTAAAACAAAATTAGTTAAAGTAAGTCAAATTAGACAGAATATATTTGCTCTTTTAAGTTATTATTAGACTGGAGAAAAAGTAAGAAATATTTCTTTTCCAGGAAACAAATTTTTAATATTGACACCTAAGCAAAGTTGCGTTTGATTTGATTGAGTATTTTTTCCTAACTTTTATCTAAATAATAATAAATAACAATCAAAAATACATTTTATCATTTATTAGTTTATTCAACAGAAATAATTTCATTCAAATAAGTGTTGCTATGATAGTTGTAATATTCGTAACACGCAAATTAATTTTGTTTTATTCAATGTCTGTCGAGGTATTAGGTATTAGTAAGACTCACTGTTGTATTTATTTTAATTTATTATATAACTTTTATGTTACTGATCAGTAATTTTAAATGGAATTATAAGACATGCCCATAGTTAAGTGAAAAAAAAACATATCAATTTGAATTTTCTAACAGTAAAAACTACTACAATTTTTGTATACTATATTTATAAAATATTTATCATCATTAATTTATAAGATTGGGTTGCAGAGGAAAATTTTTGGAAATAAAACTTATATTTTTAATTCTTATAAGTTACCGGCGTTTACTTGATAGCACATTTTGATAACAAATTTAACTAAAACATTTTATAACTTTGTTTTACCACTATATCTTTACACTATAGTCACAGTTTAAAAATATAGTGGCAAAACAATGTTATTTAAAAAATATATATATTTTTATATTCAGGTTTTCCCTAAGCATAATCTGAGAAAGAAATTAAATTAACTATAAAGAATAACACTTTTACTTAATGCTGTTTAACTCATGTGGCGTCATAAATATAAACTTATAAAGTCGATTTAACTATTAGCTGTTGGTTCTTGCATATTTTCTCATTAACAACTTTAACTTCAACATTACTACATAAGTAAATTAATATTTTTCTTATTTTTTACTTATTAGGCTAACAAAAAATATATTTATTATGTTGTATTATTCTGCTAAAATATATAACTTAAGGAAAGGTTTCATTAAATGATTTATCATTTCGCATGTCAAAATCAGCTTAGATACTGCTGAAACCGCCGATTTGTACGAACGAAAGATAATTTTAATTTAAAGAAATGTTCGTGCTTTCAATGGTAAGGAGTAGTTCATTAAGGGAAATTGATGTGTGAGAAAACCCATTAAAACTAAGTAATGGTGATTATATCTCGAAGGAATTATTTCTCTGGTTGTCAGATCACTAGTGGGGTAATTTTAGAGGAATAAAAATAGAACGAGCGTCTTCAGGGGGTATAAAATTTGGATAAATTTAATTATTGAAATGATCTATATATATTTTAAATGGACTAAAGTGATAATAAAAACTAATAATAAACAGTTTTACAATTATCAGCTGGTATAATACTACTTCTTTATTTGAATAATTTTGCAATAAATAAAAACACTGTTTAACGTTAAATGTATATTTCGAGATTCAAGGTGCTCATTATTAATAGTTATAGTTAGTTAAGATCCCTCTGTTGACAAGGTTAAATTATCAATAATAAACTTACATGAATAATTTTGGATTATTAGAATTATTACACTAATAAAACTTATAAAGAAACATTTAAATAATATAACAAGAACAAGTTATTATACTTTAAAATATTCAGCAGGGGAATAGCGATATGAAAACAAATAAGGCATAATAACATTTTTAACAAAACATTTTTTACACTTTTAAGGTTATATAATGAATAAGAAATCTGTAAATTAATGCTCCTAGGAAAAATATATTGTAATTTTAATAAAGTCTTTTTAATATTATGCTTTTTATTACAGCAATGCGCATCCACCAAAAATTATTAATTTAATAAATTACATTTAATATTATATTATTTTATTGAAACCCGGCGCATTCACCAAAAGCCAAACATGTAAACGTTCTTTTAATTATTGAATAGATGAGTTGTATACATGATGAAACTTCATAATATACGAGTATAATAAAACGAGACAAAAGGGATGTATGAATAGTGTTCATTGTATTCATTTAACTGATGAAGTGTAGTGAAACATGTTACAGTGTTCAACAATAAAAGTGAAAAGCTTTCAACATTGTTGTTGTTTTATTTAAATGGTGTCTTTAATTTAAATTTTAATTTTTGTTACAAAATACGTAACTATTACAAATTATAATTCGAATTCGTATAGACTTGTACTGTACTGCGATTTCAGATTATCTTGTAACCTTGATCTTATGTTCAGACGGTTTCATTACTATTTCAGATTAATTTTTATTTGTATGAAATACTATTTAATGATTCAGTAACAATTATTACATTTTTATAGTTTTAAATTACTTTCTGCACGACTGAATACAAACTAAATTATTTACAATATGTGAAATCATAAATTTAATTATGCAATTTGAGTAGCTATTAATCTTATAGATAAAGGTATTCAAATTTAAAAAAAACAGCCAAGAGTTTATTGCATAAATATTATATCTAAAATTATAAAGCAGAGAGAATAATGATAACACAACAAAAGGTTCGAGATATACGAATAAAATTTATTACGTTTTCCATTGAGTTCATATAAATAAATTATATTTAAGAAATAAGTGATTTTAAATGGAATAAACGCTACATAGAATAATTCAATTCAACGTCTTCTGGCACACCCACCAAAGGGAAATTACCGTTTATTGTTTCCTTATTTGACTTCTTTCTTTTTCTGCAATATTCATAACTTTTACAAGAAAGACACTCAAGTATACTTATAATATTGACGTAGACGAGTTCTAAGGGGACTTGGTACGGCAAATTGCCATGTTTTGAATTTTTAAATTTTTTTTTTATTGTAAATTTAATTTGCTTTAAATTACGCACTAATTATTTATTATCTAATTTACTTTTCATGTGATTTATTTATCTAAATTATTATCTGAACCACTAAATTCATCTAAATGATTTACTATAGCTGAATTTATAAATTTAATTATAGAATAATTAATCGCCAAATTATATTCATGCAATAAATGTTTCAATTTTAATATACATGTTAATTACCTTTAACAACGAAATTAAATAATGGTAATAAACATATATAATAACATTAAAAAAGAGCAATGAATTGATTGCATTAACATTATTTGTTTATAATTTTACATATGATAATGCTTAAAACACAGGCAAAGTTTAACTGAGTTGCATTAAATGGTGCTGCTCTTCCACTTAACCTGCAAATATATGAAGCATATGAAATATATAACATCAGTTATATTATTCATTAAAATAAAAAGTTTGAAATACACAATTGAAATTTATTAATTTTTTAAGTATGTATAGTTAGTAAAAACTTTGTAAAAAATATGTTAAAAATATTTTTATATTAAAATCTACTAAATAAATACTTAAAATTATCAAATTCCCGGCGCATGCACCAAAAGAATATTATGTTTATGTATCATTTTTCATTTATATATACATACATTTTTATTTGGACAAACATAATACTTAACAATAATAACAATCAATATGAAAGAGATAAATGGTGTTAGTCCGTTTGGGCTATAGACTTGTGGTCTCTCTGCCCTTTTCCCATTTATTTCCTTGATTTTCTTATAATATGCATATAATATGTACAAATTAGATGATTTATATATCTATATAAATCATATATCATATATCACTCATAATTTTGACAAATATAAGTATTATTTGATGATATTATAATACATATTATTACATAAAAACCTAATTGTCAGAAAAGTTATGGACATTGAATTATTTCACTTAAAGTTTTTAACAATATTGACATATCCGCATAAAATCTCCCACAACAGAGGAGTTCAATTTTTAGTCTTGACCAATTTTGTTAATCATTAATATTACTTAACTTAAAAGCTTATGATTTGAAAAATTTATTGTGTATACTTTTAATCTGTTTGATTTAAGAAGTTTTATATGGAGACCATATAAAAATAGCATATTCTAAGATGGAACGTATATAAGCAACATAAACTACTTTAAAAGAATGAGTTGATAGATCCCTCGATATACGTTTTATATATCCCAATATTTTGGTAGCACGAATGCAGATTTGGTTTATGTGCTCGACGAAGATTAATTTTTGATTGAATGTAACACTATTGTCTTTTATGGTAAATACTTTTTCTAACAGGTTGGTATCAATATATTTTTTTAATAATGTAATTAGATAATGTAAATAATTTGTATTTGTTTATATTAAACCACTTATTTTGCTAACATCAGTCAGTAACAGCGTTAAGATCATTCTGAAGACAAACTTAATCATCTACTGTAATCATTTCCTTGAATAGTTTCAAATCGTCAGAAAATAATAAGGAATTTGAGTTATAAAGGTGAGGTATAAGAGAAGGCGACAGTGTGACCCTTGCGGCATCCCTGACAGAACTTTAATTACACTGAAATTATAGTTTATAATTTTGACTCATTGTATGCAACAATTTAAGAAACATTTTATGCAATTAATTACTGATTAATAAAATCCTAAGGCATTCAATTTTAAAAATAAAATTGCATGATTTGCAATATCGAATACCTCAGAAAAATCTGTGTACCCGGTATCCATATAATTTGTATTTTATAAGGCATTTACAATATAAGTTTGGTAAGGCAATAAATTAGAAGTAGTTGTTCATCGATTAAACTATTTCTGCAAAAACTAGAGTGTATTAGACACGAAATATTATGGGCTGCTTTATATAATAATGAAGGGTAAATTAATGGAGAAAAGAAGCGTTGAACCGCGTACAACATCATGGCTAAAAATCCTTGCCAATTGCTTGAAAAAACATTTCTGTAAAGCAGTAAACAAGACCATCATAGTCAATTTGACAGCTAAACTGAGAGCCAACGATCAATACCACATGAAGAAAAAGAGTAGAATGAATTCAAATTATAATTTTAAAATTGTAATGTTAGAAGAAACTATTTTAGTATAGATAATATTAAAGTTAAGCCTATTCTGAATTGGTTTTTATGATTACCATATTCTTTTGATTGTATTGGCTCTTAATTATTGAAAGTTCATTTTAAATGCACTGTTAGGTTTTTTAACTTAAACACAAACTTTCAAAGAGTATTCTTGCATTTATTTATCACTAGAATTGTTTCGCCATACTCTGGCTTCTTTAAGTGGATAATCATACATCATATTATTACAAGTCGTGTATTTATACATTTGCGGTTGGTGATGCTAAGTTAAACAAATTCAAAAGTGGATGTATAAAATACACGAATTGTAACAATAAATGTACCATTCTTCCCCTGGAGAAATCACAGTGTAGCGAAATAATTGTAGCGATAAATAAAAGCAATACTATTTGAAAGTTTGTTATTAAGTTACTAACAGTGCATTACCAAATTAATTCTTAAAGTAGTTATTTTTTTAAATTATTTTTCATAACAAAAAATGCAATATTAATTTTTGCAACAAAAATTTTGGAATTGCTGGGTATAAAACACATATGATAAAATATTAAAATTAGTCTCTTTTTGATATGTATTTATTACTACTTAATCAATTCTCGTAGTTGATTCTTATTTATTAAAATCGGCGAGTGCATTTTTTTCTTTATTTTGCGCTTCCAATTTTTGAATTTTTCTGTTTCAATTAATTTATATATTAAAATAATAATAAATTTACTACTTATATTTGTGATAAGTAATTTTATTCTTGAAAATAATTCCTGCGGTGTTTTTTTTAAACTTTTCAAATTAGCGAAATTTTTGATTGCATTTTAATCGTTTCATTATTAAATTAATAGAAATAATTCAACTCTCACAGCAGAATATTAAAAGTAGATATATTTTTAATAGATACTTACAATATTTAAATAAATTTCTGCAATCGTTAATGTTTTTATAATATTTTAAACCAACGACTACATTTTTTTCTGGTTCTTTAAATTTGAAGCAATTAATTTTAGAACTGGTAGCAATAAGTCCACTATTTAAGCAGAATATCTATTATTTATGGTTACTAGATATATTTATAATTTTCAAATATATTTCTACAGGGATTATTTTTTTAAATTTATTTATCTATTTACGGTATTACCAATTTACAAATATAGACATTACATTGTACAATTATAATAAATTATAATAATATATATATATATATAAAATAAGAAAAGAAAAAAAACTAAAAAAATAATAATTCTATAAAAATCTAAATATTAGAAATAGACATACTTATACGCAAGAAATAATTAATATAACAGAAATTGTTTTAACATAAATTCGATTTTTTAACTTGATTTATACTAAAATTATCAAACAAAGTACCGAATAATAATAAGTTAGGGGAAAAACAGATCATAAAATCTAACCATCCTGCACAAGGAATGGTTTGGTTATGAAATATATATAAGAAATTTGAAGAAAGAAAACAGGATCACTTTGTTTTACCACTTTTTATTTAACAAATTACATGTGGCTATAGTTTCGACTATCAACTAGTCATTATCAAACACAAAGTGTTTAACATTACGGAGTCTAACATCAGGTCTACCTAGTCGTTAAGAAGGAAAATTCCCGGATTATTCTTAGCTTTAAAAATTTTCATGGCTTCTAGTAAATCCATTTTGCGTCCTTTATCTGTTAAGTGGATTACCGAAAGAATGTCATTTTCAAGAGGGTGATTTGTTTCAAGCAAGTGATTAGCAAAAGTTGAATTATTATTTTTCTGACAAAATGATTAATAAATTAAATAATTCGAAAATTACGACCAGATTGGCCGATGTACACGCTTTTACAATGGGAACAAGTGAGCTTGTAAATTCCGGATTTATTCATGATATCAATTTCAGTTTTACAATTAAAAATAGTTGAACTTAATTTACTATAGGGTTTGAAACAAATATTTACGTTACATCTATCAATGACTTTTTTAATTTTAGTGCTTACCATTCCGAAATAAGTGATTGCTTTGAATGATTTTTTGTCTGGTTCTGTTTTTGCATATAAATATTTACTGAGACGCTTCATTTCTGATTTATGAATTAATTTATTAATTGTCTCTTCTTTATATCTATTATTAATTGCAATGTTTTTAATTGTGCGGATTTCGTTGGTAAAGGCTTGAGGACTTAAAGGAATATTGAGGGCTCTATTAATCATTGAGGTGAAACTGGCTAATTTGTGTTTTTGAGGGTGTCGGGAATGATTTGGAATGATGGAGTCGGTATATGTAGGTTTTCTATAAATGTTAAAATTTAATTGGTTATTTATTTTATGAATTGAGAGATCGAGAAAATTTATTGAATTATTTTTTTCTGATTCTACTGTAAATTTGATTGATGGATGGATGGAGTTTATGAAATTAAGAAATTGTTTAATTTGTCTATCTGTTCCTTTGAAATATGCCAGGTGTCGTCTACATATCTGAACCACCAGTTGATATGTTTCTTCCCTAACGGAGAATTGAGTATTTGTTTTGTTAGGTTTTCCATAAAAATTTCGGCTAATAAGGGGCTTAGCGGCGATCCCATTGCCAGTACTTCATTTTGTGAATAGAAAGTATTGTTTTCTTTCTTCAGTATATTCAAGATGTACCACAAAGTAAACGCCTCCACAATTAAATAAGAAATTTGTTTTGCCCCCGTTCAATTTGATCTACATACTTTAAATAAAATGGAGACCAAGTACATGAAGCGTATTTCAATTGAGAACGTACTAAAGAAATAAATAATTGTTTCTAGAGCTCATTGGCGAAGCGATTAACCAATCCAAGGGTTTGTAATGCCTTACAACATATTGTGTTAATATGTTTTGAAAATGAGAGGTTACGGTCAAATATAACACCTAGATCGATGTTTATCAATGTCACAATGACAGACTAATGTCAAATACTAAAATATCATATTTGCTCCAATATATTACAAATAATGAAGTCAGAAGCTGTCAGCATGTCTTACTGGTCAGTGAATGGATGTGGGTCTGAGTGGAAGAACACTGGAAGCCAGTGAACTCCGCCCGTGAATCTTGCTGTCTAAATTTTTGTACGTGTTTCATTCATTTATGTATTCTTTCGTAATTGTGTTATAAGCAAGAAAAGCAAAGTTATAAAGAATAAAGAATAGATCCTTCACATAATCAACTGAAGCCAGTTTGGATCCATAAATGTAATAAATATTTTCTACAGTACTTCCTCCATCAAATGAACTGAAGCATCTACCTATATTAAATAATATTTGATTATAAAATATATAAGTCCTTTACGTTGTAGAAAATTAACTAATAATTAGAAAAAACACGAAAATATTTCGTTGTAGATTTTACGAAATATTTTCGTGTTTTTTCTAATTAATATTTGATTGTCACAACACCATATAATAATTATTTAGGTTATCCTGCAAATATATAATATCAGTTACATTTTTTATTGAACGGAATGCTTTAAGATCGTCTGCATATAATACAAAACTGCAATGTTTAATATAAGTGTTAAGATCATTTATAAATAGTAAAACTAGAATTGGTCCGCAGTGGAAACCCTGCTGAACACCTGAAGTAATATTGATTGCTCTAGAAATAAAACTATTCATTTTAAAAAATTGTACTCCATCAGTCAAATAATTCTAAATCCATTTTATAATATCACTACCAAAACCTATGTGATGTAATGTATCTACTAAAATAGTATAAGAAACACCGCCTTTAATATATAATCCTGGTTTATAAGTAAATTTGATACAATAGACATTCCAAAACAAAAACCGTGTTTAATCTCGTTGATTGTTGAGGCACTTATATTTTGAAAATCCATTATCACTTAATATAATAATAATATTGATGATTTTCAACTTTTTATTTTACTCACTACAATTGTTTTGAGTAAAATAAAGAGTTGAAAATCATCAATATTTTAATATTATTATTATATTAAAAACCGTGTTGCTCACTACAAGTAATATGTTTACAAGGAAACATGAGTTACTCAGCAATCATTTTATCAAACATCTTTGAAACGACAGATTGGATAGAGAACCCTCTATAATTCATATCTTCTCTTGAACAATTTTTAAAAGCAGGCCTAATATAACTATAAGATTTGATAAAAAGAAGCTGGTATTCCATCAAGACCAGGATTACAAGAGTTCAGTAACATGTTAATGATATTAAAGATATAGGTTGTACTAATATAGAAATGAGTCAAGTAAATTAAATTTTCAGAAGTTACCATAGGTTGTAAACTTCTGCTTACATCATTTGCATGCAGGTACCCCTGAATTGCACAATCTATCCTTAAAATGTATATACTTAGAATTACCATCTAAAATGAATTTATATAATTCCAAAAAGTTGTAGAATCGTGTAATATATTTGATTGAATTTTGTTGATGTAATTATGGTATAACTTTTCATTGCCAACGTAGGTGTTTAAACTGTTCATAGTCAGTAAAGCTACCACTTCTTTTATATTGAGCATGATACTTTTCTTTTACTTTAATTAGTTTAGTTAAAGTAGAATTAAACCACATTGAGAAAAAGGATGATTTAATGCGCTTAATAAGAACATATTTCTAAATCGCATACATGCAGACAGAATAATATTTATCAAGAATAACAATAATATCAACGTCAACCAGGTATTCATTCCACGAAATGCCTGACAAAAAAATATTTATATTAGTATAGTTAGCAGCCTTTTAAATATAAAATCATTATATAATAAGGAATCAGTGATATTATTGGTGTTCACAAATATTGCATAAGGTTGCTATCATTAAAAAGAGGATCATCTAAGCGTGATACAATAACATCTATATTTAAAAACTAAATCTAAGAAAACACCGCGATTGTTATGTATCATATTGATTTGACGTAAATTATGATATTCTAATGTTTTCGCTAATAATTGAGCATATGTACAATCATTATTAGTAGACAAAATCTGCCTATTATTATAAGACCAAGAGGCATAAAAACTTTATTTTTGCACATTGAATGTTCAGCGTTTAATTTCGAAATTTGTGTTTTTAAATCTAAATATCTTGATAAGAAATTAAATTTTAATTATTTTGAACTAACTGTCATAGCAAAATATTAAAGATAAATCTACTATTAATGGATATTTATGATTTCTATTTCGGTGATTCATAATTTTTCAGAAAAACGAATGCAAATTTTATAATAATAATAATAATAATAATAATAATAAGATTTATTTATTCACACTTTACAAATATATACATACACTTGTACATGCAAAACATCACAGAGAAATAATACATACTTATAGACTATAGACTACTTATAGACTAGGTTTAAATGTGAAAAACTCTGACATAGAGTACGGTTAAATTTCACATAGGTATTCGTACATTTGTTTTTTTCATTTTGGGATAATCATCCATCGCCTTAATTTCAACAGGTAGTTGATTATATATTTTTAAACAAAAGTAGAAGCAACCTTGTTTGAACTTATTAAGGGAATGTTGCGGTAGATTATATAATTGACCGAATATTGTGGGATATCGGGTCGAATAATAAACATTTCCGAACAGTGATCTATGTTTTACGAAAAATTTTAAACATGTATAAATATAGAGGCCATAAAAGGTTAATATATTTTCTTTCCTAAATATCCCTCTACAGCTGGTATTAATTTTTAGTTTGAGTAATATTTTTAATGCCTTTTTTTGATAGATAAAAACTTTCCCTGCACTAGTACTACCACCCCAAAGTATCAGACCATATCTTAGCCGAGATTCAATATTTGAGGAGTAAAATAATTTTCCAATTTGATAATTTGTGTTATTTATTAATACCCTTAAGCCATAACATGCTCCACTTAATTTATTGCAGACATATGATGGTTATATTTTAAGATATTATCCAGTATTATTCCCAGACATTTGACACTATTAGTGAGGGAATAATGCTTATTGTTTATAGTGATGTGCTGTAGAGTATTTATGGCCTCTGTTGATTTAAATAACACAATATTTGTTTTCGACTCATTTATTTATAAGTAAATTTGTATCGTCAGCAATTTACGATTTTACAAAATGTTGGAACAGATTTAGAAATATCATTGATGTATATGACAAACAATAAAGGGCCGAGGATACTACCTTGTGGAATTCCTTTGTTAGTAATTAGTGGTTCTGATATGATCGGTGTTTTCTTATTAGTGTCAATTAATTTAGTGTAATGGATTCTGTCGCTTAAATACGATTGAATTAAATCATACGCAACGCCTCGAATACCATATACATATAGTTTTTCCATCAGAATTTTGTGATTGACTGTATCGAACGCTTTCGAAAGATCTACAAAAATTCCACATGATAGTTTGTGATTTTCCATATTTTGTAATATCTCGTTGATGTAATCAAAAAGGGCTGTTTCAATGTTTTTCCCTTTTGGAAATCCATGTGAAGATGAGAATAAATTATATTTTTTGAAAAAAGTTAGTAATCGAGTATATATAATCTTTTCATACATTTTTGATATACAATTTAAACGACTGATTGGTCTATAATTTAAATTTTAAGCATTTAATTTTATATTTAGTAAGTGTAAATCTATTCTATAGACATGATATTGAAACAAAGTTCATTCTTAATATGTATTTATGATTTTCAAACCAATTTCCGCTGTGGCATTTTTTTACAATTTTTTTATTTTAAAATATAAATTAACTACTTAAAGACAGTATTAGAGCTAATACTATACTTGATTAATATTTATAACTACTAATCTAATTCCTACAGTGGAAATTTTTTAATAAATTTAAATACCGGCGAATACAATGTTTTCATGCACTTCAAATGTTGAGCGCTTCTTTAGATATTTGAGTGTCTGAGTTAAGTTTTTCTTTCAATATCAAAGTTAAGTCTCATCTTTATGAGTATTTATATTTTTAGACTAATTTCTGTAGTAGTTATATTTTATAATTTTTCAAACTTTAGAATTTCTATTTTTCCACATAAAATGTCCACTAAAATCTATTTTTGTTTGTTATTTACGATCTCTAAATCAATTTCTTTTTGGTTATTTTTTTAAAACCATTCAAACGAACGAACATAATCTTATTTTGTACTTTAAATTTTAAGTGTTTTATTGCGAAATTGGTAGGTAGAATATTAAAGTTGAGTCTATTACCAATAAATATTTATAATTTATAAAACTCTAACTGAGCTGAATATTAAAAAAAAAATAATAATGTGTTAATTTTCTACTTCAAATATTTAACATTTAATTGTGAAATGTATCGGTTTCAATTAACTATTTAATAATAATAATTTATTTTATTTCTGTATGTACATTAATATTAATTAATTTTTATAATGAACACACATAAAAACAAACTGCTTCATCTCTCCGTCCTCGCCTCGGGATTGGTAGGTGTGATCTCCATCTCGGGCTATCGGTATTGAGAGCTTGCTTGGGGATTTCTTTTAATACGGTTATAGTTGTGCCTATGTCATTCTATCATTGATAAGTAAATGTTTTATTTTCAATTTAAATGGTATGTATTTTAAATGTTGTATTGAATTCGGTAAACTATTGTATATTCTTATGGTTTCTGTTGTTAGTGCCTGATTGTACTTCGCTGTCGTTGATGTTTCTGGTCTGAATTGTGATTTTCATCTTGTTTTGTAATTATGTATTTCCCTGTTTAGCGTTAAAGTTGTATTTGTTTTTATTAGATTGTTTTGGATTTTATACAATGTGAGTATATTGTTCATTGTAAACATCTTATTTATATTTAGTTGTTGTAGTTCTTCGTAGATACTGTAGGTGGGAGTTCTTCTGTCCAACGAGTATAGCGTCTTTAAGATTTTATTTTGTTGTATTTGCAGTGCAGATAGATTTTTCTTTGAGTTGTTTCCCCATACACTTATTAAGTAGTTGTTGGTAGATGTGAATAGTGCATAATAGATGTCGTTTTTTATTTCATGGGGTATAAAATTGCGTATTTTTGTTACAGCCGCTAAAGTTTGTGCATTTCTACCTAATAATTTATTTATATGTGCGTCCCATTTGAGGTTTTCCTGCAATCTTAGTCCTAGATAATCTATCTCGCTGGTTTTATTTATTGTATGTCCTTTTATTTTTATTAATGGCTGCGGCATATTTGATTTTATGTTAAATTGCATATAATAAGTTTTGTTTTCATTTATTGTAAGTAAATTGTTGAAGAACCATAATTCTAGTTTGTTGGAATCTTCGTCCATTTTTCTTTGTAAATCTGTAGTATTACTACCCGAATATACAATGCATGTATCATCTGCATACATAAACATATTGCCATTTATATCAAGTTCCGCTAGGTCGTTGGTGTATAGTAAGTATAGGAGTGGCGGTAGGTTCCCGCCCTGAGGTAGTCCATAGTTCGCACATGTTGGCTTGCTTTTGGAGTTTCCTTTTCTAGTTACTTGGGGTCTTTCCGATAGATAACTTGCAATTAGGTTTAGTTCCGTGTCAGTGATTCCCATGGCCTTCAGTTTTTCTAATAATTTAGTTCTGCATATTGTGTCGAACGCTTTCTTCATATCTTTGAAAATAACGACGGCAACTTCTTTTTTATTTAATTTATTTTTTATATGGTCAACCAAATCACACATTGCTGATGTTGTTCCAGAGTGCTTTTGATATGCATACTGCTGCTTGTGAATGATGTTATTTTTTTCCACGTGTTTCATAAGTCGTATCTGTATTATTTTTTCAAGTATCTTGTTTAGGGTGGACAGTAATGAAATTGGTCTATAATTACTAGGGCTCGTCCTATCACCCTTTTTATAGATAGGAACTATTAATTTTTTTTCAAGTAATTTGGATAATGTCCCTGTTGTATTACGTTGTTCGCCAATCTCTCTATTATAGGTATTAATGTGTTTTTATTTTCTTTGATAATTTTTGCTGATATTTTATCAAATCCGGTTGCCTTTTTATCTTTTAGTTCAGATATTATTTTGTCAAGTTCTTCGTGATTTGTTGGCTCCATAGTGAACTTTTCAGTTGTTTTTCCTGAAGTTGTTGTTTGTGGTGTCCTTCTATAATTTATTAATTGTTGTTTTGCTAATTTTTCTCCTATGTTTGAGAAATAATCGTTTATTTCTTCTGCTAATTCCAGCTCATCTTTGGTAACTGTTCCATTGGATTTCATTATTTCATGTATGTGATTTTCCTTTTCTGCTTTTCTTCCTAATTTACGATTTATAATTTTCCATACTTCGAATTTATTATTTTTATTTTCTGTAAATTTACTCCCGTAGTATTGTTTTTTTGTCTTCAACATGATTTATTTTGTTCTTTTTTTTTGTTGGAGGTATATTTGCTTTGTAGCTTCGTTACTTGGATTTCGTTGATACTTTTTATATAGTTTGCTTCTTAATTTTATTTGCTTTATTATTTCAATATTTATCCAAGGATTATTTTCAGTACGTTTTAATTGTCGTGTTTCTTGGTTTTTCTCGATTATATCTTGCAATTTTATTGATAGTTCTTCAAAGGTATTTATGTGTCTATTATCAGTAATAGTAATTTCTTTTGTTATTTCACAGTAATTTGTTGTAATGAATTTATGTTTTTTATAGTTTCTTTTTTTGTTTCTTATGATCCCGAATCTCAGTGAGAACAGCATTGTGATCTGATAAACATGAACTTTCTATCGATATATTTTCAATTATTTGTGATTGGTTTGTTATCGCGTGGTCTATAATTGAATGATTTCCCGATGTATTCTGTCTTGTATAATATTTCTTCGCTGTTTTATTGACTATCTTATAGCCTTCTTCTTTTAGTAAATTTGTGTATTCTCTTGTTATGTTATTCTTTTCTGCTAGGTTGACGTTTATATCTCCGATTATAATGTGATTTTTTTCCTGTTTAATATGTTATGTTTGAATGTATTGCTTAATGATTCTAGGGTGATATGAGGGGGCTTATAGACAAGTGTTATTGCAGTATTATTTTCTTTTGTTAAATTTATTTTTAGTATTTCTATTTCATTTATCGTTGCGTTTGTTAATATTTTGAATGGGGTGTCTTTTCTTATATAAATGACTATTCCGCCTCCTCTTGTATTTCGAGAATTGTATACTCCATTATAGTTGTCCAATTTGTATAATGTTTGGTTTTGTGGACTTAGCCAGGTTTCCGTTAGCGCTATTATTTTTGGATTATTGTATAGCGCCGGCAGGGCTTCGACTTCTTCATATTTATTTCTAATGCTTCTAATATTATGTAAATATATGGTATACATTTTAAAAGTTGATGTTTTTTTTAGGTTTTTATATTGTGTGGCTATATTGAAATTAAATTTAAAGTATGAGCTTTTCTAGGTCAGAATCACTTCGTAATCTTATTTTTGTGCTATTTAAGCAAATGAATAATGGTACGCCTATTGTTGTTAGGTTTTTAAAATTTCTAAACTAATATCTGCTGTGGAAATGTATCAAAATAACAAATGCATGTTTTTTGCACTTTAAATTATAAGCGTATAATTTTAAAATTATTCGGTTACAGTCATCAATCTCATTAGAATATCAAATCCACGTTTATTCTTGAGTTGTATTTATGATTATCAAAACTATTCGACCAGTGATTATTTTTTTAAGCCTACGAATGCAATTTTTATGTTTGTACTACATTTAATTTTAGAATTTGTAGATTTATATCAAATTTGTTAGCAGAATTGTTACCTATGTCTAATAATAATAATAATACACATTTTTATTGACAAACTATACATATTTACATTTAAATAATAAATAATGGATGATGTGTTAGTGAGTTAGTTCGTCAAAAGGCTATCGACCAGAGGTCTTTCTGCCATGTTTTGTCCAGTCATATGGCGTCAGTCGTTAATGCGTAGATGGATGAAACGATGAGATGAAATCAAATATGGTTGAATTAGGATTTTTAAATTTAGGGATTACACTAGGATTTCTAGGAATACAATATAAGGATTTTTGGAGAATTTTTCTGATAGGAATCGAAGACGTTCTAGGATGGGGATAACTAAAGTGGTATCATAGAGGAGCTGGTTAGAAGGATTGTGTAAGGGATTAAGAGGATGACGGAGTTTTGTTAGGATACGGAGGGATGCTCGCTCGCTAACTTCGATCATTTCTGTATGTTAAGCATCGAAAATATTTTGCACTAGATGGTATTTTGCTTTCAATTATAGCTATGTGCTTTTTAAAACTGATTTTGGGGTCTATGGTTATGCCTAGGTATTTAACGGAAGTTAAAGGAGGGATAATAGTTTGGGACATTGAAACATTGTAAGGGGAATTATTGGTGCGATGGTATGGAATTAGGAGCTGTGATTTGTGGGGATTAATTTTAATACGCCATTTTGCAAACCAGTGTTGGAGGGAGTCAATAAGCTCTTGAAGGAATTGGAGGGCTTTTGGTAACGTGGGTGCATGGGAAATTAGGGCAGTATCATCTGCAAATTGCAGGAGATATTTGGAAGGATTGAAGTAGAGAGGATCAGGATTATAAATGTCGGAGCTAAAAATGTTGTATAATAGAAGTGAAAGGGGAGAGCCTTGAGAGAGTTCTTGTTTGGGAGTAAAAGAAGAAGAGAAGGAGTTATGGATTTTTACTTTTAGGGATCAATTATTTATTTTATATTTTAGGATCTATATGATAAAAATGATATGTCGAGGGATATTTAGGAGGTGACATTTATACAATAAGCCTTGGTACCAGACAGAATCGAATGCTTTCTGGACAACCAGAAACCTATGTCTATTTTTAAGGGTATTTACAATTTTAAAACCAATTTCTGCGGAAGTTATTTTTTTATAATTATTAAAACTGAAGAAATTAATTTTAATTTTTGCAAAAATTATAATTGTTTTACTTTAAAATTGGTGTATTCAAATCAACACTTCGAGAAGAATATCAGAATTAAGTTCATTTTTGTTGAGTTTTTTTTACGATTTTAAAACTAATTTCTGTAAATAAAGTTATAAAAAATTTTTTTTTTAATCTTTTAAATTATTGAAAGAAAAAGTTCAAAATATTCGAATAAATACTTTTTAAATTAAGTTTATTTATAAGAAATAAATTATTTGTAATTAATTTATGACCAAATAAATTATTTAAAATGTTGAAAAATATACAGAAAAATAATGTAAATAATTATCTACCCGGCGCATTCACCAGTAACCAAATGCCGTTTAAATATTGGTTTAAAATGATTACAATTGTAGTTTGAAAACTACTTTGAAAAGACTTTAATAATAATAATAATAATAAACGCATTTATTTAGTCAAAAAATAGTTATTAAATTTAAGTATTTATTGTAATGTAATAATATTTTGTTACAATTTTATCTTAAACCACCACCTATATAATGTAATATATTTGATTTATGAACATACAGAGAAAATATTCTTTATTTCCATGCATGAATTTTACACATACACACAACACAAAAGCACAGGTCGTTTCTACAGTTTTTTTTTTCTGGCTACCTTATGAAATATTAAAAGAGAAAACCCGCGTTTATAAGCCGCGAGCACTTGAAAGTTTCAAGTGGACGGTTAGAGAACAATACATCATTTCTTTTTTCTTACGACGCCATTTCTTACTGTGTGTTCTACATATGTTTACATATACTTCATTATTATATTATAACTATACTTATAAGTAATTTCTATAGAGCCAGCATTTATGTATTTAATAAAGTCCGTTTCTATCTTTAATTTAAACAGAAATGGTAAATTTTAGTGATTTAAATTAAACATGTACCAATGTTCTTTTTAAATATTAAACAATCAATAGTATAGGTAATTGCTAAAATTTTGAATGCATAAAGAAGAAAGTAGTAAACTTTTAACATTTAACTGTATTTTATAAAATTCGTTTCACTTAAAAAAGAAATCAAGCAAACTAAAAAAAAAAAACTTGACGGAGGCCGATAAGTCTAATGAAATTTATAGTTATATACGGTGAGTTTAATTTAAAAGTTAAGATTAAAGCGTAGAGGTAAAGAAGTTTGCGCCCGATGGCAGAGAGGGCGGAGGGATTGCGCCCAGTCCCCCAGCCCAATTGTAAACAGATAAGTTCTGGCTTCCTGCTCCTTTAGGATATAGACTTTTTCGTTTGCATAGTCCCGGATTAATCCCGGATTGGGTTTAATTGGTTCCGCAGGTATCATAAGTAATATTATTTGTACAGCGAAGGCGGAGGTATTCAACGACGATGACGGAATTAAGGGGTTCAGCGGGAATCGTGTAAATATGAGGATTACGTTATAAATTGGAAATTACTTTAACGTGTATGTAAACGGTAAATTGAAAAAGTGGGAAGTTTATAATTATATTAAGAATTTTATATAATTGAGTTAATGTAAAGTTTTGTAATTATTATTTTTTTTTCTTGAATATTTTTCTAATTTGTCTTCATGAAACATTATGAAATAATAAGTAAAGCATTGTTAAGAACTTAGATTGTTTTACTTATTTAGTGAATGAAACCAAGTGTTTAACAATTAATTACCTAGTATTTAATGTTTTATATTTAGAAGTATTTTTTATATGTTATTATTATTTTACTAAATATTCTTAAGAAAATAATACAATAAGGAGTGGGAGAGATATTCTCTTACTACACATTAAATCCAAAGCTATAATACTTGTCTTAAACAAACGGAAACATATTTTATTATTACGGTTCACATGATATGTTAATCTTATAGATAAACATACATGTTAAATTTGAAAAAGAGCGGTGAATATATTGTATAAACATTATATTTTTAAATATGCACCAGAGGGAATTAAACAAGATAACTGTGGAAGATTAATTCGTTACAACAAAATATTCAAAAAATAATACGAATAAAATTTATTACGTTGTCTTGTAAATTTTTGTATAATAAATTAACCCATTTCAATTAAATAATCGTTAACTAAATGATTGTAAATTTAATAAAATCTATTAGAAAATCTATTAGAGATAGGACAGTGACGTCTACCCGGCGCATTCACCATAAGTAAACTCTTATACAAATAAATACATAATACACTAATTCCAATTATTGTTAGTTTGTATGCTTCTAAACTTATTTATTTTATTAAATAATATTTCAAGATATATATGTATTCTTGAGTGATGTGCAGATTATATTAATATTAAAAACGTGGTCAAATTCCTGTCTTCGCTCTTTTTATTTAAGCACTAGATATACATTTCAGACAGATATCTGTCTATTATCAATCGTTGACTGATATCAATTAAAACAGTTAAGAAAGGAATTTAACTGAGTTTTTATTAATAGTATTTGAATAAATTTTCTAGACGCATAATTCATTGTGAAACTATATACCTATAGATACATACATCTTTATTTGGATAAACATAACACATAACAATAATTACAATCAATATGAAACAGATAAATGGTCTTAGTCCGTCTGGGCTATAGACCTGCGGTCTTTCTGCCCTGTTTCGAATTTAAGGTGAGCGAAAAAAATATCTTTGCTATCTAGCAGAAGGGTCCTGATTATTCGTACAAATGATTCAATAAATTGTGAGGCGAGGGTTGTAAATTATATTCTTCAAAATTAAACTTTAAAAAACAGAATTAATTAAAATTTCATTTTTAAAAGTTATAATTTTTTTTTTAATCAAAAAATCAAAATAATTTTAAGATAATTTGTATAATTGATATACGGGTAATGGGGAAATTATTTGAAGGGTGGTTTACTCACCCACTCCACGTATTTATATCTTTACTTATAACTACTGATATAGTTTTGAATTTGAGTAAAATTGTATATGTAGGGTGGATGGGAGGCCTCTATCCTACCCTCCAGTCTGTAAAACATGAACAAGGGTATAACAAATAAATGATTATTTAATAGAAAATGATTTAAAATATAAACATTTAATTGCGTTAGCTAAAGTTATTTTTAACGAACTCCTGAGTGTGTTTTACTGATTGAAGTGTGGGATAGAGGCCACCCACCCACCCTACATATACAATGTTCTTTTAACCTCTAATTCCTTTTTAAATTTTGGTAAAACAAATTACGAAAATGTGCGTATGGTCCAAAAAATTGTAAGCTACCTTTGACTTAAAGTGAATATGTATATGTAGAGTGGGTGGGTGGCCTCTATACCACTCTCTAATCAGTAAAACTTAAAAGAGGGTTTAATAAATGAAAAATTATTTATAACTGAATGAAGTAAAATTAAATATTCAATTACATTATTATATTGAAGATGCTTTTAAAGAACTCTCGCGTATATTTTACTGATTGGAGGGTGAAATAGAGGCCACCCACCCACCCTACATATACAATATTATTTCATCCAAAGATTGGCTTTTAAATTCTGGAAAAATAAATCACTTAAACATTAGTATAGCTCAACAAATGGAAACAGTGTTTGATATAAAATGTACCATATATGTAGGGTGGGAGGTTGTTTTCTATCCCACACTCTAAACAGTAAAACACGAGAATTTATTTATTTTAAATGTATATAATAACGTATTTATTTTGTAACAAAGTTTACAGTGACTTATGTTAAAATATGAATTGACTAAACCTTAAGATTGGAGGGTAGAAAAAAAGCCACTTGCACACTCCATATACAATGTAAATACTTTTTATAATTAGTTTATAAATTTTGATAAAAGAAATGACGAAAAGGCACTTAAAGTTAAAATGTATATGCTGAGTGGTTGGGTGGCCTCTATTTCACCATTCTATCAGTAAAACATAAAAGAAGGGTTTAATAAATTATTAATTATTTATAATAACAAAATTGTGTTAAATTTATACATTCAATTACATTAATATAATGAAGATATTTTTGAAGAACTCTTGTGTATGTTTGACTGATTGGAGGGTGTGATAGAGGTCACCCACCCACCCTACATATACAATGAGCTTTCAAACCTGGAATTCGTTTTTTAAATTTTTGGTAAAACAAATGACGAAAATGTGCGTATTGTCCAAAAGATTATTAGCAG
>CAXAKX010000194.1:2500-12945 GCA_963969525.1 Ontholestes murinus
TGTTCTTAAAATTATTACGAACGAAAAATGTTAATAAATTAATAAAATATTTATTTCATCCATCATCATACCAGTTTTATTCAGCCACAGCAGTTAAACATAAAATAACAATAATATAAATAATAAATAAAAATATTAATTGATGATATGATGATATATAATAATAATGCTGCTGGTAAAAATTACAATGGATAAACGATATTTTTTTTTTAAATGATCGATGGGCGTTATTCTGTACACGAATGGACATCAGATCTGCGGCCGTTATTCGGTACACGAATAGGCATCACATCTGCGGCCGTTATTCGGTACACGAATAGGGATCACATTTGCGGCCGCTATTCGGTACGTAAAGTGATATAATTAATTACCGTTTTTCTGTACCCATATCCGTAACGAATGTATGTTAAATAAGGCGTGAGTGGTGGTTAAATTTCGCAATTTTCACACTTACCACCAATGTTTCCTTTCGTTTCGAACGAGCGAATGGACGAATTTTATATTATCGTATAGTAAAAGAACTTTCGACAGTCATCCGGTACCGGTGTGCGATTGACCTATATGTGGCGGCCGGTGGGTCGATGTGCACGATGCTAAAAGCGAAATTTCGATCGACACGAAATAATTTCGAAATTTTTACCACGGTTCGCATTTATTTCCGCTCGTCGATGTGTCCTTTCGTATCGCGTAAGCGAATTAACGAATATTATATTTTAATATTATAAAAATAATTTCGACAAGAAATAATTTCGAAACTTTTACCACGGTTCGCAATTTATTTCCGCTCGTCGATCTTTTTTCCTTACGTTTCGTGCGAGCGAACGAACGAACGAACGAATATTATATTACCGAATGATAAAAGAAATTTCGACAGTCATTCTGTACCGGTGTGGCGGTCGGTCGGTGTGCACGGTGCGAAAAGCGAAATTTCGATCGACACGAAATAATTACGAAATTTTTACCACGGTTCGCATTTATTTCCGCTCGTCGATGTGTCCTTTCGTATCGCGTAAGCGAATTAACGAATATTATATTTTAATATAATAAAAATAATTTCTGCCGTTATTCGGTACCTATGTACGAAAAACCTATATGTGGCGGTCGGTCGGTCGGTGTGCACGGAGCTAAAACCGAAATTTCGACAAGAAATAATTTCGAAATAATTTCGAAACTTTTACCACGGTTCGCAATTTATTTCCGCTCGTCGATCTTTTTTCCTTACGTTTCGTGCGAGCGAACGAACGAACGAACGAATATTATATTATCGAATGATAAAAGAAATTTCGACAGTCATTCTGTACCGGTGTGGCGGTCGGTCGGTGTGCACGGTGCGAAAAGCGAAATTTCGATCGACACGAAATAATTACGAAATTTTTACCACGGTTCGCATTTATTTCCGCTCGTCGATGTGTCCTTTCGTATCGCGTAAGCGAATTAACGCATATTATATTTTAATATTATAAAAATAATTTCGACAAGAAATAATTTCGAAACTTTTACCACGGTTCGCAATTAATTTCCGCTCGTCGATCTTTTTTCCTTACGTTTCCTGCGAGCGAGCGAACGAACGAATATTATATTATCGAATGATAAAAGAAATTTCGACAGTCATTCTGTACCGGTGTGGCGGTCGGTCGGTGTGCACGGTGCGAAAAGCGAAATTTCGATCGACACGAAATAATTACGAAATTTTTACCACGGTTCACATTTATTTCCGCTCGTCGATGTGTCCTTTCGTATCGCGTAAGCGAATTAACGAAAATTTTATTTTAATAAAATAAAAATAATTTCTGCCGTTATTCTGTACATGTGTACGAAAAATATATATGTGAGGCGGTCGGTCGGTGTGCACGATGCCAAAAGCGTTATTCGGTACGGGCGTGCGAAATAATTGTACGCGGCGGTCGGTCGGTGTGCACGATGCTAAAAGCGTTACTCGGTACCTGTGTGCGAAAAACCTAAAGTCGAACGTTTTGACTTCGGTCCGCTTTATTTCCACTCGCCGATCTGTCCTTTCGCATCGCGTAAGCGAATTAACGAAAATTTTATTTTAATAAAATAAAAATAATTTCTGCCGTTATTCCGTACCTATGTACGAAAAATATATATGTGAGGCGGTCGGTCGGTGTGCACGATGCCAAAAGCGTTATTCGGTACGGGCGTGCGAAATAATTGTACGCGGCGGTCGGTCGGTGTGCACGATGCTAAAAGCGTTATTCGGTACCTGTGTGCGAAAAACCTAAAGTCGAACGTTTTCACTTCGGTCCGCTTTATTTCCACTCGCCGATCTGTCCTTTCGCATCGCGTAAGCGAATTAACGAAAATTTTATTTTAATAAAATAAAAATAATTTCTGCCGTTATTCCGTACCTATGTACGAAAAATATATATGTGAGGCGGTCGGTCGGTGTGCACGATGCCAAGAGCGTTATTCGGTACGGGCGTGCGAAATAATTGTACGCGGCGGTCGGTCGGTGTGCACGATGCTAAAAGCGTTATTCGGTACCTGTGTGCGAAAAACCTAAAGTCGAACGTTTTGACTTCGGTCCGCTTTATTTCCACTCGCCGATCTGTCCTTTCGCATCGCGTAAGCGAATTAACGAAAATTTTATTTTAATAAAATAAAAATAATTTCTGCCGTTATTCCGTACCTATGTAAGAAAAATATATATGTGAGGCGGTCGGTCGGTGTGCACGATGCCAAAAGCGTTATTCGGTACGGGCGTGCGAAATAATTGTACGCGGCGGTCGGTCGGTGTGCACGATGCTAAAGGCGTTATTCGGTACCTGTGTGCGAAAAACCTAAAGTCGAACGTTTTCACTTCGGTCCGCTTTATTTCCACTCGCCGATCTGTCCTTTCGAATCGCGTAAGCGAATTAACGAAAATTTTATTTTAATAAAATAAAAATAATTTCTGCCGTTATTCCGTACCTATGTACGAAAAATATATATGTGAGGCGGTCGGTCGGTGTGCACGATGCCAAAAGCGTTATTCGGTACGGGCGTGCGAAATAATTGTACGCGGCGGTCGGTCGGTGTGCACGATGCTAAAAGCGTTATTCGGTACCTGTGTGCGAAAAACCTAAAGTCGAACGTTTTCACTTCGGTCCGCTTTATTTCCACTCGCCGATCTGTCCTTTCGCATCGCGTAAGCGAATTAACGAAAATTTTATTTTATTAAAATAAAAATAATTTCTGCCGTTATTCGGTACCTGTGTACGAAAAACATATATATGAGGCGGTCGGTCGGTGCGAATAAGCGAATTGACGAAAATTTTATTTTAATATAATAAAAATAATTTCTGCCGTTATTCGGTACCTGTGTACGAAAAACATATATATGAGGCGGTCGGTCGGTGCGAATAAGCGAATTGACGAAAATTTTATTTTAATAAAATAAAAATAATTTCTGCCGTTATTCCGTACCTATGTACGAAAAATATATATGTGAGGCGGTCGGTCGGTGTGCACGATGCCAAAAGCGTTATTCGGTACGGGCGTGCGAAATAATTGTACGCGGCGGTCGGTCGGTGTGCACGATGCTAAAAGCGTTATTCGGTACCTGTGTGCGAAAAACCTAAAGTCGAACGTTTTCACTTCGGTCCGCTTTATTTCCACTCGCCGATCTGTCCTTTCGCATCGTGTAAGCGAATTAACGAAAATTTTATTTTATGAAAATAAAAATAATTTCTGCCGTTATTCGGTACCTGTGTACGAAAAACATATATATGAGGCGGTCGGTCGGTGCGAATAAGCGAATTGACGAAAATTTTATTTTATTAAAATAAAAATAATTTCTGCCGTTATTCGGTACCTATGTACGAAAAATATATATGTGAGGCGGTCGGTCGGTGTGCACGATGCCAAAAGCGTTATTCGGTACGGGCGTGCGAAATAATTGTACGCGGCGGTCGGTCGGTGTGCACGATGCTAAAAGCGTTATTCGGTACCTGTGTGCGAAAAACCTAAAGTCGAACGTTTTCACTTCGGTCCGCTTTATTTCCACTCGCCGATCTGTCCTTTCGCATCGTGTAAGCGAATTAACGAAAATTTTATTTTATTAAAATAAAAATAATTTCTGCCGTTATTCGGTACCTGTGTACGAAAAACATATATATGAGGCGGTCGGTCGGTGCGAATAAGCGAATTGACGAAAATTTTATTTTATTAAAATAAAAATAATTTCTGCCGTTATTCGGTACCTGTGTACGAAAAACATATATATGAGGCGGTCGGTCGGTGCGAATAAGCGAATTGACGAAAATTTTATTTTATTAAAATAAAAATAATTTCTGCCGTTATTCGGTACCTGTGTACGAAAAACATATATATTAGGCGGTCGGTCGGTGCGAATAAGCGAATTGACGAAAATTTTATTTTAATATAATAAAAATAATTTCTGCCGTTATTCGGTACCTGTGTACGAAAAACATATATATGAGGCGGTCGGTCGGTGTGCACGATGCTAAAAGCGTTATTCGGTACGGGCGGGCGAAAAACTTATATGCGGCGGTCGGTCGGTGTGCACGATGCCGAGAGCGTTATTCGGTACCTGTGTGCGAGAGACATATATATATGGTGGTGCACGGTGCGATGAGCGAATTTTCATTTTACGCAAATAAAGTCGAGTATTACGCTTCGTTTCGTCTTGTTTCACACACAAATGATATTTTCGGGCAGTGCTAAGTGGAAAAATAAAAATAAAATTTCTCGCCGTTATTCTGTACAAATATGCATCAAACAGCTGTATGGGCGGTGCAGGTCGAAAGCGTTATTCGGTACCGGTGTGCGAAAAACCTAATGTCGAACGTTTTAACTTCGGTCCGCTTTATTTCCACTCGCCGATGTGTCCTTTCGTATCGAGTAAGCGAATTAACGAAAATTTTATTTTAATAAAATAAAAATAATTTCTGCCGTTATTCGATACCTATGTACGAGAAACATATATATGAGGCGGTCGGTCGGTCGGTCGGTCGGCGCGCACGATGCTAAAAGCGTTATTCGGTACGGGCGTGCGAAAAAGTTAAATGCGGCGGTCGGTCGGTGCGCACGATGCCGAAAGCGTTATTCGGTACCTGTGTGCGAGAGACATATATATGGTGGTGCACGGTGCGATGAGCGAATTTTCGATTTACGCAAATAAAGTCGAGTATTACGCTTCGTTTCGTCTTGTTTCACACACAAATGATATTTTCGGGCAGCGCTAGGTGGAAAAATAAAAATTTAATTTCTCGCCGTTATTCTGTACAAATATGCATCAAACAGCTATATGGGTGGTGCAGGTCGTTCGGGTGAAAAGTGGAAGATTGAAAAAGAACGACCAGGCGAGCAGTATATGTATATATATCGCAAAGAAACGCCGAAATAAATATCCTTTTGGCTTTAATAAACCGTCGCATGGGTAAAATAAAATTTTTAACAAATTTTTGCCCTATGCGACGGACAGAGAGACGAACGACGAACAACGGCGGGCGACGACACACGGCAACGGGCGACGACACAACAACCAGTGTAGTGTAATGCCATTATATACGTTACGTGTAATAAGTCGGCCGGCGTGTTTTTAGTTTTTATCTCTTGTGGGGGAACGCGAGGTCTCAGTGTGTTCACCAAGCTGCTACTTCTCTAGTATTATATATAATATATAATAAGAAGATGTGTGTGGTTTTGCGTGTTCGGTGTGCCTCATATAATCGTTCCCCATCATATTAAAACACATAAAATATCATCATCGTCTGTTGAAAATGAAATCACGGCCTCACGTGTCTGGACAGTTCGATGTATTTAATATAAAACGACGACGAACCGGAGAGACGAACGACGAACAACGGCGGGCGACGACACACGGCAACGGGCGACGACACAACAACCAGTGTAGTGTAATGCCATTATATACGTTACGTGTAATAAGTCGGCCGGCGTGTTTTTAGTTTTTATCTCTTGTGGGGGAACGCGAGGTCTCAGTGTGTTCACCAAGCTGCTACTTCTCTAGTATTATATATAATATATAATAAGAAGATGTGTGTGGTTTTGCGTGTTCGGTGTGCCTCATATAATCGTTCCCCATCATATTAATACACATAAAATATCATCATCGTCTGTTGAAAATAAAATCACGGCCTCACGTGTCTGGACAGTTCGATGTATTTAATAAAACGACGACGAACCGGAGAGACGAACGACGAACAACGGCGGGCGACGACACACGGCAACGGGCGACACAACAACACCAGTGTAGTAGTGTAATGCCATTATATACGTTACGTGTAATAAGTCGGCCGGCGTGTTTTTAGTTTTTATCTCTTGTGGGGGAACGCGAGGTCTCAGTGTGTTCACCAAGCTGCTACTTCTCTAGTATTATATATAATATATAATAAGAAGATGTGTGTGGTTTTGCGTGTTCGGTGTGCCTCATATAATCGTTCCCCATCATATTAATACACATAAAATATCATCATTGTCTGTTGAAAATAAAATCACGGCCTCACGTGTCTGGACAGTTCGATGTATTTAATAAAACGACGACGAAACCGGAGAGACGAACGAGGAACAACGGCGGGCGACGACACACGGCAACGGGCGACACAACAACACCAGTGTAGTAGTGTAATGCCATTATATACGTTACGTGTAATAAGTCGGCCGGCGTGTTTTTAGTTTTATCTCTTGTTTGGGGGAACGCCGAGGTCTCAGTGTTGCACCAATCTGCTACTCTATTATAATATATAATAAGATGTGTGTGGTTTGTGTGTCGGTTGTGCCTCATACAAAAATCGTTCCCCGTATTTTACTACATATATAAATATATATCATCATCGTGTTATTATCGTCTGTTGAAAATAAAATCACGGCCTCGCCGTGTCTGGACAGTTCGATGTTTTAATAAAACGAGACGCGAGAAATCAGTTGCCGCCCGAGGAAATTTTTTTCTTGTCTCTCACCCACCATATATATATACCGTCTGTTGAATATAAAATCACGGCCTCGCCGTGTCCGGACAGTTCGGTGTTGAAAACTCTAACAGGTAGTTTGAACCTGTCCGAATAGCACGTTCGCGGGACCCATTTCGTATATTCGTTTATGCGTATGGCCCTTATGCGAGCAACATGTAGACTGAACATGTAATATTTTTAAAGTAGCGGTGCGTAAAAACTCCGTGAAAATTCAAATGCAATAACTCACCGAATTCCGAGCGAGAATGAAAACTTATGTTGATTGAAATATATATATCATCATAAAGTCAGACGTTCGGGGGACCCGAGCGCGTGGTCCCCTTGGCCGAGACGATGATTTTCAATCTAACGAACAATGATGTTTTTTGTAGTGTGTGTAAGCCTTGGCGAGATGTGAAATTTATAAAATTTCTCTTCTCTCTCATGCCATATATATGATATATTGATGCATTTCGGAGTTGTGTGGACCGAGAGTCTCTCCACTCCTATTCTTGGTGTTCACACCGCCGGCCGGCCGCCGTGTGCTCGTGTACATGTGCCGTCGTGTGCTGACGTGTGTGTCTCCGGGCGCATTATCAAACAAAAAAATTCGTGGGTCTGCATAAATGTGTGAACGTCTAGTCGCAATATCGCCGTAGCACAACCGCCGCCCCGCGTTTCGTGTCTTTTACACAAGTTGCATCACGTCCACCGTCTTGACCCCGCCACAGGGGCGGGATAGGTGTTTTACTGGCGTGCTCTGTATACCAATGGAGTGACACGTTAACGTCGGGGGTCCGTGCACGCGTAAACCGGGATATGTGCGATGTTCCGTTCAGCAGAGAGCAGAATTACGAATTCTTGGTGTTCACACCGCCGGCCGGCCGCCGTGTGCTCGTGTACATGTGCCGTCGTGTGCTCACGTGTGTGTCTCCGGGCGCATTATCAAACAAAAAAAGTCGTGGGTCTGCATAAATGTGTGAACGTCTAGTCGTAATATCGCCGTAGCACAACCGCCGCCCCGCGTTTCGTGTCTTTTACACAAGTTGCATCACGTCCACCGTCTTGACCCCGCCACAGGGGCGGGATAGGTGTTTTACTGGCGTGCTCTGTATACCAATGGAGTGACACGTTAACGTCGGGGGTCCGTGCACGCGTAAACCGGGATATGTGCGATGTTCCGTTCAGCAGAGCAGAATTTCGAACCACCTCTTTATTATAAATAAATGAGCTCGTCGTTACACCGGGCGCGCGCGCGCGTAAGCGCCGCCGCTCGAGTGTGCGCGACTAAACACAGCTCCCTGGTTGATCCTGCCAGTAGTCATATGCTTGTCTCAAAGATTAAGCCATGCATGTCTCAGTACAAGCCAAATTAAGGTGAAACCGCGAAAGGCTCATTAAATCAGTTATGGTTCCTTAGATCGTACCACTTATCCTTGGATAACTGTGGTAATTCTAGAGCTAATACATGCAAACAGAGTTCCGACCGGAGACGGAAGGAGCGCTTTTATTAGATCAAAACCAATCGGTGTCGGACGCGAGTCCGTTCATCGTACAACTTGGTGAATCTGAATAACTTATTGCTGATCGCACGGTCTCGCACCGGCGACGCATCTTTCAAATGTCTGCCTTATCAACTGTCGATGGTAGGTTCTGCGCCTACCATGGTTGTAACGGGTAACGGGGAATCAGGGTTCGATTCCGGAGAGGGAGCCTGAGAAACGGCTACCACATCCAAGGAAGGCAGCAGGCGCGCAAATTACCCACTCCCGGCACGGGGAGGTAGTGACGAAAAATAACGATACGGGACTCATCCGAGGCCCCGTAATCGGAATGAGAACACTCTAAACCTTTTAACGAGGATCAATTGGAGGGCCAGTCTGGTGCCAGCAGCCGCGGTAATTCCAGCTCCAATAGCGTATATTAAAGTTGTTGCGGTTAAAAAGCTCGTAGTCGAATCTGTGTCCCGCGCCGCCGGTTCATCGCTCGCGGTGTCCAACTGGCGTGCCCGCGGGACGTCCTGCCGGTGAGCTTAGCCCGCGAGGGCGGCTCAACTTGAAATCCCATCGCGGTGCTCTTCACTGAGTGTCGAGGTGGGCCGGCACGTTTACTTTGAACAAATTAGAGTGCTTAAAGCAGGCTAAAACTTCGCCTGAATACTTAGTGCATGGAATAATAGAATAGGACCTCGGTTCTATTTTGTTGGTTTTCGGAACCCCGAGGTAATGATTAATAGGAACGGATGGGGGCATTCGTATTGCGACGTTAGAGGTGAAATTCTTGGATCGTCGCAAGACGGACTAAAGCGAAAGCATTTGCCAAAAACGTTTTCATTGATCAAGAACGAAAGTTAGAGGTTCGAAGGCGATCAGATACCGCCCTAGTTCTAACCATAAACGATGCCAGCCAGCGATCCGCCGACGTTCCTCCGATGACTCGGCGGGCAGCTTCCGGGAAACCAAAGCTTTTGGGTTCCGGGGGAAGTATGGTTGCAAAGCTGAAACTTAAAGGAATTGACGGAAGGGCACCACCAGGAGTGGAGCCTGCGGCTTAATTTGACTCAACACGGGAAACCTCACCAGGCCCAGACACCGGAAGGATTGACAGATTGAGAGCTCTTTCTTGATTCGGTGGGTGGTGGTGCATGGCCGTTCTTAGTTGGTGGAGTGATCTGTCAGGTTAATTCCGATAACGAACGAGACTCTAGCCTGCTAACTAGGCGTACTTTCGACATCTCAAAGGTCGGCGTCGGTATCGTCACGGTCGTGCAAACGGTCGTGCGTGCCGCTCGTTTGATTTTTACTGTCGGCGTACAATCAATTCTTCTTAGAGGGACAAGTGGCTTTTAGCCGCACGAGAATGAGCAATAACAGGTCTGTGATGCCCTTAGATGTTCTGGGCCGCACGCGCGCTACACTGAAGGAGACAGCGTGTCCTCCCTGGCCGAAAGGTCCGGGTAACCCGCTGAACCTCCTTCGTGCTAGGGATTGGGGCTTGCAATTGTTCCCCATGAACGAGGAATTCCCAGTAAGCGCGAGTCATAAGCTCGCGTTGATTACGTCCCTGCCCTTTGTACACACCGCCCGTCGCTACTACCGATTGAATGATTTAGTGAGGTCTTCGGACCGGTACTCGGTGACGTTTCGACGTTCGTCGATGTTGCTGGGAAGATGACCAAACTTGATCATTTAGAGGAAGTAAAAGTCGTAACAAGGTTTCCGTAGGTGAACCTGCGGAAGGATCATTAACGTATTTTTGTGTCGCACAATATATGTGTGTACGCGAAACAGATACACTGACGATCTGACGTTCGGCTTCTCGCATCTGAAAAACTCGTATATTTATATACGTAGAACTGATGCGTCGAAGCGTATTACTCACACTGTATTTTTGTACACACAACAACACACTGTGTGTGTACTCTATATACGAACCGGACGTTCGCATCTCTCTCGTTTTGACCGACCGATCGACGATATCATACCAGATATGATATATCCGATCTCGGTTGAC
>CAXAKX010000195.1:0-30748 GCA_963969525.1 Ontholestes murinus
TTTTAATCCTCAATTTCTCGACTTAAGTTTGATGTATGGATAAATTTGTCTACAATTTTATATTTAGAAAAAAAATATCCTTGCGAATCAATAAAAATATATATACAGTGCAATTTAAAAAAAAATGTTGATAGTATTTTGTCAAAAACTGGGTGCGAGAAAAAATAACAGTTCAGATCCTATTGATGTTTTATTTATTAAAATCGGATAAAAAATAAGCGAGATACAGCACCAAAGGTTTTTTGTCAGTCACCCTGAATTCGTATTTTTATAAAGACTTGAAACAATATAAAAACATTTTTTTCAAATATAAAATTTTTAAAATATGTCCACAATTTCTTACTTTTTATACATTAAAAATAATCTTTTAAAATATTTAATTGTTTTTCTCACGAACCTCAAGAAATAAGTTAGTGTAATTTTAGGTTCGTGTTTTTTTTAAGACATGAAATATATAAAAACAATTGCTTTAAACGTTATAAACTTTCTCAAAATTGTGTACATTTTTTATTTCAGTGATAATCTCTAAAAAAATTAAATTGCTCTTTTTCGAAAATCTTCATTGTGTAACTTTTTTAAAAGACTTGAAAATTTTTAAACACACTCAAAATTGGTTAGATTTTTTGTATCACAAATTATCTCTAAAAAAATGTTTTCTCCAAAATAACTTCAAAGGAAATTTTCTGCTGATAATATTTTTAAAGACTATAAACATATACAGGGTGACTGACGAAAAACCTTTGGTGCTATATCTCGCTTATTTTTTATCCGATTTTAATAAATAAAACATCAAATTAAACCATTTTTAAAAGACTTTAATAGGATCTGAACTGTTATTTTTTCTTGCACCCAGTTTTTGACAAAATACGATCAACATTTTTTTTTTAAATTGCACTGTATACAGGGTTATTCACGCTATACGGCACGGAATATTGTGGCCAAAATACGTGACTTTCAAAAAGTTTCACTTTGGGGATATATGGGGGTCTATTAGGGCTACTTTTTAAAATTATTTTCATAATATACAGGGTGTCCCATAAACCCTAAAAGTATCAAAGTTGTGTTTTTTTTAATGAAACACCCTGCATTTTATTGCATTTTTGGATCCTTCGATAAAAATAAGTGTGTGTTTTAATAAGGTTTTTATTACATAAACCTTAAGGTTTTTGAATTAATTTGAATTTTGTAAAAATGTAACCTAATTTTCATGTTTCAAATACTTAAAAAATAATTAAGTTATGCATACCAAATTTACACTGAAGTGTAACAATAGATCATATTTTATTTTCCAAGTATAATAAACTTGACATCTTATGCCGGGTGTAAAAAAAATGGAATTAAACAAATGAGAACTTTAAATGGCTATAACTTAATTTATTTAAATGGAATGCTATATTTATTAATTTATCAGCAAATGCACGTTTTAATTACCTATCGAATGGTATTTAAATCTTAAGTGTTAAGTCTTCTCGTTTTTACAGAAAACGCCAAAATATTGTTTATTGCACCGTTTTAGTACTTTTAAAGTAAAAATTTTAATGTATCCAGTTTTCTATCTAATTTAAAAACGTCAGATAATTAATTTAGTCTGTTACTTTAGTTTAAAAAGGATGTCTTTTGTTATAGTTGTGTTATTTTGCGTTTTTGTGTTAGATCGTTATTAATCGTTATTGTTTGAACATGGTTGTTGTATGTCATAGTAAAAAATGAAAATTTACACAGATTTTCTTATACTGAGGTTTTTATAACTGATACTTCCAATTTCTTTAAACTGGTTTAATAGTCTCTCAAAAATGGCTGGCTTAGGGTGATTTCTTTCGGGAAACCTTTAAGTATAAACTCGACAAGCCAATAAACAATTTTGATGACATTCTCCAAGCATAAATATAATGCCAATACCCCCTTCTTTTGAGTAAATCTTCACTTTTTACCAAAAAATACAACAGCGATGTTCAAACAATAACGATTACTAACGATCTAACACAAAAATGCAAAATAAGACAACTATAACAAAAGACAGGCTTTTTAAAGTAAAATGACAGACTAAATTAATTATCTGACGTTTTTAAATACCATAGAAAACTAGATACATTAAAATTTTTACTTTAAAAGTACTAAAACGGTGCAATAAACAATATTTTGGCGTTTTCTGCAAAAACGAGAAGACTTAACACTTAAGATTTAAATATCATTCGAAAGGTAATTGAAACGTGCATTTGCTGATAAATTAATAAATATAGCGTTCCATTTAAATAAATGAAGTTATAGCCATTTAAAATTCTCACTTGTTTAATTCCAATTTTTTTACACCCGGCATAAGATGTCAAGTTTATTACGGCATAAGATGTCAAGTTTATTATACTTGGAAAATAAAATATGATCTATTGTTACATTTCAGTGTAAATTTGGTATGCATAACTTAATTATTTTTTTAAGTATTTGAAACATGAAAATTAGGTTACATTTTTACAAATTTCAAATTATTTCAAAAACCTTAAGGTTTATGTAATAAAAACCTTATTAAAACACACACTTATTTTTATCGAAGGATCCAAAAATGCAATAAAATACAGGGTGTTTCATTAAAAAAACACAACTTTGATACTTTTAGGGTTTTTGGGACACCCTGTATATTATGAAAAGTAATTTTTAAAAAGTAGCCCTAATAGATCCCCATATATCCCCACAGTGAAACTTTTTGAAAGTCACGTATTTTGGCCACAATATTCCGTGCCGTATAGCGTGAATAACCCTGTATATATATATATATATATATATATATATATATATATATATATAATATATATATATATATATATATATATATATATATATATATATATATATATATATAATATATATATATATATATACATATATATATATATATACATATATATATATATATATATATATATATATATACTAGAGTCAAAATATGCATAACCAATAATTGAATTAAAACACTTTGTAATTTCCTTCCTTCACATTTATTTTTATATATCAGATGTACATTTTAAGTACCATGTTGAAATGTACATCTGACATATAAAAATAAATGTGAAGGAAGGAAATTACAAAGTGTTTTAATTCATTAGTGATAATTTCACACAACTCACATAAAACCGTGAATATAACCAATAATTATTTTAAAATTTGAATAGATTAATATTTATTTAGTTTACGTTTTAATTAAATTAAAATATTTGTGCCAATTCGAATATTGTTAAATTAAAAATGTCTCATTAATGACTAATTTTTCACATTTCATTTTTATTATAGTTATGAGAATTAACCAACGCAGATTTATTTTATTATAATCGCCTATTTTAGTGATGGATGATTCAATATATTGATCGGTGATTTTAAATATGCAGATGGATTTAAGAAATACGCAAATATATTTAATTAATATCAAGTTCTCCTTCAATATTCCAGAATAAATTCATAACTGTAAGTACTTATATTGAACCGAGACATTTCTTATTAATAATAAAAGTGGTGGTTTAGGATTAAATAGATTTATGAGAACAAGTGCAGAAGAGGTCTGAATTATGTATAGTGCAACTGGTACGTACTCTCACTTGTATTTATTTTCTATTCTAGGAATATGTATTTATAAATTAAAATAGGAAAATCTTGGAAATAATTTAAGAATAAAGTTACCTAATATATTCTCTCTCTATATATATATAATAATATATAATATTCTGTATATATATAACATATATAATTTTGACAGTGACAAAACATGTCATTAAAAAAGTTCAATAAAAGACTAAAATATGCGTTTTAAAGTATTAAAAATATAAAACGATACTATAGATGGTATTCTAAAGCAGTATAGATGGTATATCATCATGGGTTTGAGTGGAAAATCCTTCGATGAAGAGAACTCCTCCTTTTGACAAAAATTTTACATATTTATATGTTTTATCATAAAGTTTAAGTTATTTTGTTACAAAGGAGTACAAAGATGCTAATAAATAAAATAAATAAATTTTCTTAATATTTACAGTTTGAGCTTCAAATGGTTTTGTTGTTATTATTATTGTTTTAATTTAAAATTCAAATATTATGCTATGAGCCATTAAAACTAATCGGCCCTTTGTAGTGATTGTCTTCGTTGCTTTCTTTTTGTTCACAATTACTCCTTATATTTTTTAAATTTTATTTTACTTAAAATCTCTGTTCAAAAGTTAAAAAATATTGTTTATAGTACCTACTTTCAGAGCAATTTAATTTGATTAATTTTGCAGTTTATTACAAAAGCGGTTGATAATCTCCATACCTGAATGCTAACAAATAAAGTAAGGCAGAGTTAAATAAGTACAGAGATAGGTTTTAGGCTTAGTATGTCGGAACTGTTAATAATATCACAAACTTTTAAACTTTATGTGATTAAGAAGTTGTATTTAAACACTAAAAATAATGCATGTGATAAATTTTTGTATTTCTAAGAGCGACTGAGTGTACAAAAAAATGTGGGTGTTTCTTGCTCTATGCGCACCAAACTCGAAGAGCAGTTTACAGCGTAAATCAACACAGATGTAGAAAGTTTGTGAAAAGATTGAACGGCTGTAGCGAGTAATTTAACAAGTTTGTTAAAAAACCACACGGAGGAGCAAAACTTCTGCATACAGCGGTATCGCAGGCATCCGTCGTCATCCGGTGACGGAACTTAAGCAGCGTGTATAGAGAGAGTGGGCTCGAGATAACAGTGGGGGTGGTTTATGTGAATAAGAACTGGAGGAGAGGACGATTGAAGGAGGAAGATACGTCATGGGGGGAGACTTCAAGGCAAAGATGGGGGAGTTAAGAGGTGGAATCAGTGTGGAAGGAAAATATATCGAGAGGAAATCGCAACATTAAACTGTAAATGCGGAGAGGAGAAGAATGAAGGAGTGGGTGATATAAGAAGGGTGGGACATTCATAACGGATGCACAGAAGGAGATTGGCAGGGGAAGAGAACGTATATTAGGACGAGAGGAAGATAGATCAGTTATGGACTTTAGGTGTATGCCGTTAATAGTATAGGTGGAGATAGGGGGGGGGGACAGGGCAGAGTAGGGTCAGGAAGGGGAGAAACTGGGGAGCGGAAAAAGGCAATCAGAGAGATGAAGGCAAAGCCGAACGATGTGAAATGGGAACGTGTGGGGACGATGGAGGAATTCGAAGAGGTGATAGTGGTATGCGGTATATATATATATATATATATATATATATATATATATACATATATATATATATATACATATATATATATATATATATATATATATACTAGAGTCAAAATATGCATAACCAATAATTGAATTAAAACACTTTGTAATTTCCTTCCTTCACATTTATTTTTATATATCAGATGTACATTTTAAGTACCATGTTGAAATGTACATCTGACATATAAAAATAAATGTGAAGGAAGGAAATTACAAAGTGTTTTAATTCATTAGTGATAATTTCACACAACTCACATAAAACCGTGAATATAACCAATAATTATTTTAAAATTTGAATAGATTAATATTTATTTAGTTTACGTTTTAATTAAATTAAAATATTTGTGCCAATTCGAATATTGTTAAATTAAAAATGTCTCATTAATGACTAATTTTTCACATTTCATTTTTATTATAGTTATGAGAAATTAACCAACGCAGATTTATTTTATTATAATCGCCTATTTTAGTGATGGATGATTCAATATATTGATCGGTGATTTTAAATATGCAGATGGATTTAAGAAATACGCAAATATATTTAATTAATATCAAGTTCTCCTTCAATATTCCAGAATAAATTCATAACTGTAAGTACTTATATTGAACCGAGACATTTCTTATTAATAATAAAAGTGGTGGTTTAGGATTAAATAGATTTATGAGAACAAGTGCAGAAGAGGTCTGAATTATGTATAGTGCAACTGGTACGTACTCTCACTTGTATTTATTTTCTATTCTAGGAATATGTATTTATAAATTAAAATAGGAAAATCTTTGGAAATAATTTAAGAATAAAGTTACCTAATATATTCTCTCTCTATATATATATATAATATATAATATTCTGTATATATATAACATATATAATTTTGACAGTGACAAAACATGTCATTAAAAAAGTTCAATAAAAGACTAAAATATGCGTTTTAAAGTATTAAAAATATAAAACGATACTATAGATGGTATTCTAAAGCAGTATAGATGGTATATCATCATGGGTTTGAGTGGAAAATCCTTCGATGAAGAGAACTCCTCCTTTTGACAAAAATTTTACATATTTATATGTTTTATCATAAAGTTTAAGTTATTTTGTTACAAAGGAGTACAAAGATGCTAATAAATAAAATAAATAAATTTTCTTAATATTTACAGTTTGAGCTTCAAATGGTTTTGTTGTTATTATTATTGTTTAATTTAAAATTCAAATATTATGCTATGAGCCATTAAAACTAATCGGCCCTTTGTAGTGATTGTCTTCGTTGCTTTCTTTTTGTTCACAATTACTCCTTATATTTTTTAAATTTTATTTTACTTAAAATCTCTGTTCAAAAGTTAAAAAATATTGTTTATAGTACCTACTTTCAGAGCAATTTAATTTGATTAATTTTGCAGTTTATTACAAAAGCGGTTGATAATCTCCATACCTGATGCTAACAAATAAAGTAAGGCAGAGTTAAATAAGTACAGAGATAGGTTTTAGGCTTAGTATGTCGGAACTGTTAATAATATCACAAACTTTTAAACTTTATGTGATTAAGAAGTTGTATTTAAACACTAAAAATAATGCATGTGATAAATTTTTGTATTTCTAAGAGCGACTGAGTGTACAAAAAAATGTGGGTGTTTCTTGCTCTATGCGCACCAAACTCGAAGAGCAGTTTACAGCGTAAATCAACACAGATGTAGAAAGTTTGTGAAAAGATTGAACGGCTGTAGCGAGTAATTTAACAAGTTTGTTAAAAAACCACACGGAGGAGCAAAACTTCTGCATACAGCGGTATCGCAGGCATCCGTCGTCATCCGGTGACGGAACTTAAGCAGCGTGTATAGAGAGAGTGGGCTCGAGATAACAGTGGGGGTGGTTTATGTGAATAAGAACTGGAGGAGAGGACGATTGAAGGAGGAAGATACGTCATGGGGGGAGACTTCAAGGCAAAGATGGGGGAGTTAAGAGGTGGAATCAGTGTGGAAGGAAAATATATCGAGAGGAAATCGCAACATTAAACTGTAAATGCGGAGAGGAGAAGAATGAAGGAGTGGGTGATATAAGAAGGGTGGGACATTCATAACGGATGCACAGAAGGAGATTGGCAGGGGAAGAGAACGTATATTAGGACGAGAGGAAGATAGATCAGTTATGGACTTTAGGTGTATGCCGTTAATAGTATAGGTGGAGATAGGGGGGGGGGACAGGGCAGAGTAGGGTCAGGAAGGGGAGAAACTGGGGAGCGGAAAAAGGCAATCAGAGAGATGAAGGCAAAGCCGAACGATGTGAAATGGGAACGTGTGGGGACGATGGAGGAATTCGAAGAGGTGATAGTGGTATGCGGCACAAAGACGTGTGGAATAAAGGAAGGAGATGGTTTGATGGGGAATGCAGATGGGCAAAGAGAGGGATAAGGAGAGTATGGAGGGAGTATCTGAACGGCAGAGGAGATGAATCACAGTGCCGGGAGGCAAGAAATAATTATAACAAGGTGTGTGAAGAAAGGAAATCGGCTGTGGTGGAACGGAAGATGGAGGAGTTAAGGGAGTGTGAAAGAGAAGCCGATGTGTGGAGGGTGTTGACGAGTGGAGGAGGAAGGAAGCAGATAGAGGTGACACTCGAGCAATGGGTGGAGAAGTGTACGAAAGGGAGCGGAAAGACGTGTGGAGTAGGAATAGAGCATTTAATGAGGTGAAGCGGCAGGACCGGATGACTTAAAGGCGGACGTTTGGAAGGCTGTTGGGGAATAGGGCAGAAGAATTTTCAGAAAGGTTTTGAATCAAATATGGAAGGGGGAGGAGAAAATACCGCTTTTTTGAAAGGTGGAGGTCATGTGACAAATGCAGGATACAAGATAGGAATGACCGTAGTCAAAAAAAAGGCTGGTGAAGAAAGCAGAAGGGTCTTGTGTCAGAGACACAGGAAGGATTCAGGATGGGAAGAGGAACGACAGACCAGATATTTACCCTGGCCACAATAGAAGATGGTTGAAAAACAATGTGAGAGTGATATGTGGATTGTGGGATGCGTGTGTGAAATCAATTTTGATGAGCGGAAACAAAGATGGTGATGAGGTGAATATATAATGTTGCAAGAGACTTTAGGGTGGTAAGTTACGAGATGAGTGTGTATGCAGTAGGAGAGTGGAGTGAAATAATACATGGAAAGTTTGTATTTTTGTTTTTTTTATAATGTTGTTTTAGTAGATTTAATTTTGTATGCATAAGGTATGCCAAATAAAGGTTTAAAGGTTTTAATGTGTAATGAGTACAACAAAGAATAAGCTTTTATTAAAAATAATGTAATATTGAAATTTATCCACCTGACAAATAGTACTCAACATAAGGTGATAAAGAAATAACAAACAAGCCCTAACCAATATATAAACTCTTGTGGTGATTATTTAATTATTTCACTTTATATTTAAATTAATGAGCTTATAGATTGCAAATAGTTTATTGTGGATTAGACATTACTAAATGATAACTAATAAGATGAGTTAATTTGATTTCTAATTTAAGTGTATTTTCTTATTTTGTAAGATATTTTTTTTGTGATATTTTGTTAGAAAGCAGTGCAAAGATATAATAAAGATAAATGACTTTAGAAAATGGAGTAGAAATAAATAACAATATTTAAAACTATTGTAAAATTTGTTTTTCTAGATAATTAATGGTTCATATGAGTAAGTAATAAACGTCAACAAAAGGTGGATCTAATTAAACAATAATACATAACTAGGTAGATTATTTGTATAGAATGATCAAGGATATTTTGTGTGAGTATAACAAACTAAAAAATTAATCTATGATCTTCCCCCAAAAAATGGGCATACAAACTCAACTCAACATAATATTTTAAGCAATAAAGACTTTCGACCTAACCTATGTCTACTATAACCAGTATTGGAAAAAATAAACTTAGCACACAGCTATTGATTAAGTTTACTTCGTAAACGAAATGTACATTTAGCAAATAAAAATAAACTACGGAGAAAGTGATTACAAGTTCGCTGTGTTTTTATTATTACAATTCATCTTCACGTAACTCAACAATCAATATTAGTACACAGACCCTAAAAACATGAAGACTATTTAAAAAAGTCAACGGAAGTAATGAGGTGGATTA
Organism: Ontholestes murinus; assembly: GCA_963969525.1. Taxonomy (NCBI): domain Eukaryota; kingdom Metazoa; phylum Arthropoda; class Insecta; order Coleoptera; family Staphylinidae; genus Ontholestes; species Ontholestes murinus. Next base: position 9,341 of record CAXAKX010000195.1, read on the forward strand.
GTTAAAAGAGAAGAGACAAAAATGCTGTAACTAAGACAAACGAATAACACTTGGTTTACAGTGTTGTCAGGTTATGAATTCATTCATCATTTCTAGATAGAACTAATGATTATTCCATTCCATTTTACCATTCTCAGGTATCCATAAAGGAAAATATAACATTGATGTGATATCTATATATAAATAACACTGATGTATCTTTTCTTCACACTTGTTGAAAGGATACAGTATTATTATTTATTTTGATATACTCTTCAAGAAACCCAAAAACAAACATCGGTTATATTTATATTAATACTGTAAAACTTTAAATTAAATCCCTCTAATTGAGTGGTTACTACTGACAATTATAGGGAACGATCAACAGCGACAATTATATCAGTAATCATAGGAAAATGTGAAAATATGATTATTGTTTCCGTTACCAAGAATCCCGTCTTTTGCATTGCGCTGGTAACATCCAAATAAAAGTCATACAACAGTAATATTATATTAATATTTTCAAATTGCTATTGTTATAATTGATAAAGTTAGGAGTTTTGTAGAGAATAATAAAATAGGAAAGTAAATTTTAATGAATAGTGATTTGCGCACATAGTCTAAGATTTTTGAGATACGTGCAGTCAAAGTAATATGATACGCACCATTTTATTCATGCGCGTAAACCTAATATTTTGGGGATGAATTAAATTCGCAGTTAACCGTGGTGAAACATTTTTATGTTAATTTGAACGTTAATTAAATAAACCTTCTAATTAACTATTATTATTGGTCTTAAGTAGAGATTTTCGATAGTAATATATAGCGATTCTTCTAAAATTCCATTACAGATCCCAAAGGGAGGTAAGAGGTATTATTTTTACAACTAAATACATTTTTTAAATAAAACTTGAGATTTATAGCTTCATTGCGATTCTTGTGATATGTACTTTATAGGACTTTATAGTTATTTACTACAAAGCCTATCAAAGTAATGTTAAATTAATATAATCATGATTTCAATCAATAATAGAATATTAATATAACCATTTTTTTTAAATTTAATAATCATAAAAAATATTTCTAAATTATTCGTCAGAAAAGAAAAGGCAAAGCTTTCCATAAAATTATTTTCACGCAGATGTAACTATTTGAGATTGAAACAGGGCAGACAATAAACTTCCGAGTTATATAATGGAAAGCATATCCCTAATTTAATTTTTTTGGTTGCTTTCCGCTTATTACTTCAGTATATTATTGCCCTTGTAGTGTTCCCCTAGTACGGAGGGTAATTTCATTCCGCGGGATACCATTTCAAGAAACATTTATTTCGGAACGATATTTTCGGAAGCATAGAGCAGTGCTCAGTCAGCTATTCCTCGCAGCTGTTATCCATTTTTCTTTTCAAGCAACTGTTTCCTATAAACACATCATTTCTAAATTCATTTGAGAATTAATAAAATTATTTTAAAACCTAATTAAAACGAGCCTCGATTATTAGTTTTCTTTTATGTAACTTTATGAATACCCAGAAAAATAAATAGATTCTTTATATTTTCTGTTTGCAAAAAATGTTTATTACATAGAAGCAGTAGACATAAATACATAAATCTAAATAAATAGTATTTGTCCGCCTGGGCCATAGACATATGGTGTTCTACCCTTCATTAACTTATTATATAAAATTTAATTTTTTTTTTCAGACATGCTGTGTGATTTTATGTAAATTTTCCTGAAAAGTATAAAATTAATTAACCATAAACATTTATTAAAAAATATAATAAAATATTTAAGAATATTAATTGGAAAATTAGCCATATATGTTTACATTAAAATAATAAAACAAAAAGTAATAAGAAATTTAGAAAACTAATTTACTAGCTCCTTCATGACCAGGGTGAGGTTGTTTACTTATAAATGCGTTAGATTTTATACTTCATTGAGATTAATCTTTTGAATTATTTTCTATTGGGTTAAACAGAGCATCTATTTCATGAGATGAAAAGTCTAAAACATATAAATGAACAGGAAATAGAACTACAGGTTTGATCTACATGTAGTGTTTGAAAATTATCGCCAGTAGGAAAGTATCTTCGTATATTATTGAAGAGGAACAAATAATAATCATGGGAAGGGGGTACTATAATATCTGTGGCTCTGCTAATACGTGATTTATTCTTCACTGACATATGTTAACATTTTATTCGGGCCATTTTATCACCACAATCTCTGGTTTAGTTATTCTTCGGAATAAATTAAGTCGTCTTTTCCACTCTAGATCCTCAAATATATTGATGACTTTATGAAAAATAAATGTGTAGACCTGCAATAAATGAGTATTTTTCATGCCAAGTATAAATTCAGAATTATAATTTTCAAATTCTCATTTTGACCAACGCACTAAACTTAATTTTATTTTTAGAGATACTTTCTTACAACTACTAATAAAATTATACTGAATTAGCAATATTTTAAAGCTATTTGCATTAAAATAATATTCAAAACATTAATTTAATTTATAAAAAAAATAATTTAATATAAACCCGAGAAATAAATGCTTTCTTAAATAATACACATTAAAACAAATTATTTAAAAAAACTATACATACAATTTTGACCGAAAGAAGCACGGATCTTTAATTAAATATGCTCCTCCACTCAAACCCAATTCATCACAAAAATATTGAGGCAGCAAGGATCCTTCTCCTCCATCTGGAATATTTGATTTCTATTTCTGTTTCTGATTTTTTGGCTGACAGCATGACAGTAATATTTAAGAATTACTGGTAATATTTGAAATATATAATTCACAAAATGCAGACACCTATAGTTGCATTCCTTTTAACAATTATATAATAGATTATTTGTTAAATCTACAAGATAAATAAAGGAGGTCTAGTCTAATAAAATGTGTGTATTTAAATGTTTTTTTTTTTAGAAAATAAATATTCTATTTTTCATTTTCAGTTTCATTTTTTACCTAAATTTATTTTGAATTTTATCATAAAAATTTTAAACGATATTTTTTTATCGTAGAAAGTATGCCAATATTATTATAAAATTACGTACATGTTTTTTTTACTCCAGTAATTTGTTTGTATTTATGACGGAAGCGCCTGGCCAATAATTATTCCAGTAATTTAAACATTTAGCATGTTTTCTGTGGAATTTAAAAAAAAACGCTTTGAATAATCGCTTTAAATTCGAGTTTAATATTAAAATTTATTCTGTACTTGTTTCTCGTATTATTCCCAATATTTACCCAGCTTTCAGTTGCTTTGAGAATTTAATCATTTCTGGAAACTTCGTGTGCGGATGAGGGGTTCGGCTAGCATTTCATTAAACTTAAAAAGCATGTTAAAATTTACGAGACAATAAATACCTCACAGTGTATAAGGGAATAATAAATTAATTTCAGTTATTATTTTATATAAAAACATATTTTTAAAGTGGTTCATTATCTTCTAAATTAAATCTATCCTTAAAAATGTTACACAAAAGTAAAGATTAGAGTAATTAGGCTTGAAAAAATCACCAAACATTACTTGCTAATATTTTCATATTATCTGCCAACAGAATAATTAAGAAATACGTTTCAATACTCCACTATAAAAGCATACAAGGACCCCTTTCTCCCGCGAGACAGGTGGAATGCCACACCCTGGTGGTGCGGAGAATTCAACCATCTCAGAAGAGCTGCGTGAAAATCCTTTAATAAAGCGTAGAAATCGAAACATCAATCGGACTGGACATCTAACAAGACTATAAAAATAATAATAAGACAAAGACAAAGGGCAGCCTGGAAGTCTTTTTGTGAGGAGGTTAAACCACCTCAGCAGCTGCAAGGCTCAAAAGGATCCTCTCCAAGGATCCCTCATGACAAATAGGTTGCCTAAAACAAGAGGATGGCAGTTACTCTTCTAACCTCTCGGAAGCATCTGAAATTCTCACCCATTTCTCAGGATGTACGGACACCTCTGACGAAGCTTGGTCAGAATTAATACACTCAAACCCCTCGAAGGAGGATTGGAAGGCGGCAGATTATCTCACGGAAGAGGCAAATCAAAAGCTTATCGCCATTTAAAGCGCCAGGACTGAACGATATATTCCCTCCTCCAATGGGGGCTGGACATATTATCAGCCAACCTACCTAGAATCTTCAGGGCATGTATCGCGTTCAGATACATTCCTCTAGCATGGAGAGAAGTTAAAGTTATTTTTATACTGAAACCTGGTCGTATAGATTAAACACTAGCCAAATCATACAGCCCGATTAGTCTAACATTATTTCTCCATAAAATATTAGAGAAATTGTGCGAAACATAAATTCGCGAGTCGGCTTTGATTATGAATCCGATTCAGGCTAACTAACCTGCTTAGGGGAGATCAACGGAGTCGACTCTGCACACTGTTGTAGACAGAATCGAAAGATTTCTCGACAACAAAATATCCACTTTGGGTGTGTATATTGACACAGAAGGTGCCTTTGATAAGACGACCTTCATAAAAATGCATAGTAGGTGGATCAAAAGCATGCTGGAGAATAGGGCAGTCACAGTAAATATAGGAAATACCACTGTCAGAAAGATCGTTGCTAAAGGCTGCCTACAGGCTGACAGGCAGATTTGGGACGATGATATGCAGCTTGATGCAGGAAGCCCTGAAAACAATTAAACACTGGTGTAATGGCCAGTCTCTGACCATAAACCCGTCAAAGACTGAAATGGCCCTCTTCACAAGGAAAATGAAACTAGGTAAGCAAAAGCTTCATAAGCTCCTCAACACCCGGTTGACATTGGCGTCGGAAGTCAAATACCTGGGAGTGAACCTCGACGGCAAGCTGACGTGGGAACCACATCTCAAAATGAAATATAAAAAAGCATGTGTCTCCCTCTGGCATTGTCGGAAGGCTGTAGGGCAGACACAGGGACTATTTCCCAACATAGCATTTTGGCTCTACACAGCGGTAGTCAGACCAATGCTAATCAATGGAGCACTCGTCTGGTGGCCCAGAGCCAGACAGAAGACTTCAGCAAAGGATAGCATGCCTCAGCACGGCCGGGACAATGCGAACAACACCCACTGCAGCAATGGACGCAATGCTCTGCTTTCCACCTCTACGTAGAGGAGATAGCCACGACGGCAGCACTAATACTAAACTCAGTTGGACCCTGGAACAAAGGGGGCAGGGCTGGTAGACAGTCACCTCTTAGAGGTGGCTGTCAAGAAGACACCTCTCCTTCGAAGGAAGACGGCCAATTTGCTACCCTGCTACGTCTTCAATAGACCCTATAATGTATCAACAAAAAGAGGAAACGGGAGAGGGTGAGGAAACCCTCCGAATTTACACCGGTGGTTCTTAAATCAAAAGAGAATCTGTGGCGGGTATTTACTCGCAACAAATAGACTTATCATTAGCTATACCCCTAGTAGAGAAGCACACATACTCTCCAAGCAAAGATCGTTGGGGCAAAAGAAATCCTACACCGTACCATCCATGATAGGAACATCCAAATCCTTACAGACAGTAGGGCAGCAATACTAGCAGTGAGTGGTCACAAGATCACCTCAAGACTAGTAATAGAATGTCGCAACCCTCTGAAACAAGCAGCACAATCAAACAGTATTGAGCTGCGCTGTGTCAAGGGACACAATAATGAAGAAGGCAACAGCAAGGCAAACGATCTAGCGCGGGTTGGATCAGTTCTCACTGAGATTCTCAAATAGAATACTCTCAAGACGCTAAAACAGCGTTGGGATAACACCTAAGGCTGCAGGCAGGCCAAGAAAGCAATGCGCTCACCAAATATGAAAACATCTGAATACTATCTGCGACTGTCTCGGGTGAATCTGCGTCTTATCACAGGTATCCTTATGGGTCACTGTCAGCTAAGGAAGCACTTGTTTACTATGAGTCTGGTCGAAACCCCTATATGTAGAGCATGTGAAGAAGTGGAAGAGACAGTGGAACGTGTGTTAACCACCTTCTCGGCTCTCGCCCACCTTAGAGAGTCCATGCTAGGGGAGCTCTGGCCGAACATGGCCAACATTAGGGAAACCCTTCCAAGCGTTGTGATGTCCTTTGCTCGTCACCTTGGGTGGCTAAATGAGTGATACAACAACGGAGGGCTGTCCAAGCCAGGGGGTACAACGGGCCTAGTGAGGCCTAGGTGCTCTGGCCAATGATTTGATCACTCTTGGCAAGCTCGATTCAGATTCAGATCAAGATCTTAAAGCGTAATGCAAAAGGAATTGTATTTCTTTGACAATAACTGTACATAGTCCAGATGAAGTTCTCTTCAATATTTAAAATAATTAAAACAGATATATAAAGACAAGTACATATTGTACGTAAGAATAATTAAAGATGTATATGACGGTTAACTGATACAAATTGATTTTTTTGATATGTATCTTTGAACAGTCTTTATTTTTTCTCTGTCGTTTTGTTGGGTTCTTCATTTTCCAGTGTTTTTTTTAACTGGCTAATCTGAAAATACATACAGTCTGTACAGCTAATTTTTCATAGTCACGTCAAAATTTTCTCCGATTTGTAGCGTTCTGCAATACTTTATGTTTATTTTTTATTAATATCCACTCTATGATTGACTGGTAATTACTTACTACTAGTCGTGAATTAATAATACACCAAGCATTTCATTTATGGCTACATTCCTTTCCTACAATTTTGTGTCTATTATTAACGTAGTTACTACACATATTTATATGTGAATAAATATTGCATATTTTCAGACTGACTAAAATGCCATGCTCATTTTCTAGAAATGGAGACATTCAAAGGATTTTAATAATTACCATCATAACTAACCATAATTAATGTTAATTATATTCATTTTTAAAACTATTTTGTATAAAAAATACTTTGACTTCTTTTTAATTACTTAATATATTTAAATATTTGGTTAATTATTTGAAATATTTTGTGTATAATAAATAAGCCTAAAAGCGATAGTCTAATAATTACCATTTATGTAAGGGACACGATTATGGGTGTCAGTTAATAACAAAATATTTAAACTACTACAATTAAAATTATTGTACCTTAATATAATAATAATAGTAAACTATTAATGATTTTCAACTTTTTATTTTACTCACTACAAATATTTCGCTACACTGTAGCTTCTTCAGGTGAAGAAATATAATACCTGAAGAAGATACAGTGTACCGAAACAATTGTAGTGAGTAAAATAAATAGTTGAAAATCATCAATAGTTTACTATTATTATTATATTAAGTGATAATGGATTTTCAAAAGTGCCTCAACAATCAACAATTTTCGTAGGTTACGGTTAGATTTTTAAACCAAACTTTCTATTCTTGCCAAATTAAAAAGGCAAATTTTATCTATACTGTGTTTCGCTTGATAATCTTTCTAAAAACATTGGCTTTAGTAATTATATTAACTACTAAGTAGCATAAATATACTCTTCTTCAAAGAAACAACACAAGAATTAATAGAGAGAGGGGCACGATGGCTTACCACTTTATTTAAAATTACACGTAACTTTAGTTTCGTCTAATAGCTAGTCATTATCAAGCATAAAGTATGTAAAACAGTCCAATATTATTTAATTGTAAGGAACAAAGAAAGAAAAGATAGTGTTTTATACTCTAATCCACTATATAGGGTGACGTTTTGCATAAAATATATTTGCATCCTCAGAGTCTAAAAATAGTTATACAATAAGGTCTGATATAAACACTAAGTAAATATAGAACTTAATGAAGGTAGACAAACACATAATGGTTGGTCTTTCGCAAATAAACTGTGTTAAAAGCAGTGAATTCGACACATCGAAATTTCATGGCAACGAACACACGAAAGTTCGATTTACACAGGAGCAACCAAATACCCAAGTCCAAGGAGTTGAAGCAGGGAGCCGAAATATAAAACCCCTGAGCAAGAACCCCTAGGGACAACATTGGGACCACCTCAATTTCAGGTAATATACCCTTACCATGGGGAAGGAAGGAACCCGCTACGCGAGAAGAGAGGTGGCAATGTCGGAAAATGTAAATTAATAGAAATAATAATAGCATGAAAAGAAAAGGGTAGGAGATAGACAAAAGGGCCAGACAAATAAAATGAGAACAGTTAAGCAAGATGAAAGAGAAAAGCAACATAAAGATAGAAATCTAAGGGTAGCCTATGAGGAAAAAGAAAAATGTTAATGGGGAATCATAAAGAAAAATATAAAAATAAAATTAAAACCATGGACGTTATTCGAATGAAAACAAATTACTATAGATGTTATTGAGACCATTAATGTCCTTTTTGAAATTCATCCTATTTTTTGTGCTTGTATGTGAGACATCTCAAGAAAACTTCTCTTAAAAGTGTTACCTTCAAAGCAAACGGGTTTTATGCTATCATAATCTGGAGAGTGGTCGGTATTACATTGTACACTCAGACCAGTAGAGTGATGTTTCGTGTTAAATTATGTTGTGTTAGTCGTTTAGTTTTTGTGATGTCTATCCCATATAAACTAAGTCACAGTTAATTGAATATACAACGTCATTGTTTGTATTGACTAGTACTTGTATAAAATAATTTTATTTACTGAACTAGTTTTAGTCAATGACTATCATCAGCAGTAAACTACAAAAATTAATATAAGATATATAAGTAAATAGGGTATACGTATAATATAAATTTAATTTAAGTATAGTATGAAAATTATTCTAATAATAATTATTATCAAACTTAGTTTGATAATAATTACTGCGTAATTCGAAACTAGCCACAAAGTGTTGTATAAAAATAAAAAGTAGTATAAAAAAGTTAAACGTTTTTCTGTTATTCATTAAAAATGTACTACGAAGTGAACGCCTCCAAAATTCAAGATATTCTAATAATATGTATTAATTAATTTACTAATTGGAATTTTATACGAAAAACATGTGTTGTTAGGACATAAGAGCTATGTATAATACTTACACGTCATATAATAAAAGTTGGTTAAACGTAATAATTGGGACAGAAAAGGGACATGTGGCAAATTTGTTGGTTATGTCTAAAAAGAAAGAGGTATGATTAAATTATATGCACTTTAAAGTATTAAATATTAGGTATATTGAAAATTAATTACATTTACCAGTATTCTGTTGATAAAATATTTGAATTAATATTAAATTATTGTGCGCTAGTCAAGTAATCATTAGATTGGATTAACTATAGTTATTGGTGTGATTGTGTGTATTTATGGTTGTCTGTGAGAACAATAGAATGTGTAAATTTAGGTAGAGAAAGTTTATGTGTGTATAAATAATATATTAAAAGTGGAATTAATTGAGTTAGAATGGGCCTCATTTATTTATTTATTTAAATAGTTGTTTTGTGACATTTTGAGATTGCTCGTTAAGACATTGTAAACGTATATTATTGGTTTTAAATTTGTCGATTTCATAAGTCTCGAGAAGATTGAGGTATATTCCCTTATTAGTGCTTTGCAGTAGTTTCATGTTTTTAGTATCTGTGCAGGTTTGATTGTGTATAAAAAGATATCTCCCGAAATTCGATACATATCATTGTGTTATGTGCTCTTTAAATCGGGGTTTTATTGCTCGACCTGTTTCCCCAATGTACGTAACACTGCACTGGTCACAAATAAGGGAATAAACTCCACTTTTGTCCATGGTATTAGTTGACTTCTTAGGTTTACTGAATATAGTTTTAATAGTATTACAACTCAAAAATATAGGGGTGATTTCGTATCTACGAAACATTTTCTTTACTTTAACAGAAATGTGGTTGTATTGTGTTATTGTTTTATAATGTTTGGTTGCGTCTTCGGTATCTGGTTGATGTTCGGGTTGTAAATTTTTTTAATTTTGTCTATGTTTCTTTTTTGCTATGATTTTGTCGACAATGTTTGGATTGTATTTATTATTAACAGCTATATGTTTTATTATGTTGATTTCTTTAATTTAATTTTCTTCACTTGTTTAGTTGTTGAAGTAAAACACTTAAATTTTCAAAACACTTTATTTGTGCTTTCTTTGAAAACGCAACAATTGTTTCGCCACACTGTGGCTTCTTCAGGCGAAGAAATGGTAACAATAAAAGTTTGTGACAGGTTTATATAGTAATTGCTGTGGTCGGAAAGGGGGTTGGGGTATTATTCTTTAAGAGATTGATGTTAAGTAGTGGTGACGATTGATCGTTTAGCAGAAGGCCTGTGTTTTTTCTTTTATTAATTTCTAGGTTCTCTAGTAAGTCTAGTTTCTTGCTTTTTCTTTTTTTGTGTAAAATTTTGAATTTTTCATTGAAAGAATGTCCTTCGTCCAGCAGGTGGTTGGCATATGTGGATGTCCTTTTATTGTTGATATATGCGGCGCGATGTTCTTTAAATCTGTCAATGAAAGCTCGTCCTGTTTGACCGACATAAGTTTTGGGGCAGTCTCCGCAAGTCAACATATATACTCCACTACGTTTTGTTTTGATATTAGGATCTTTATTGTTTTTTATAAAATTGCCTTAATTGTTGTTTGTTTTAAATGCTGTATATTTTTCTTTTTTAAAAAGTTTACTATTTTTAGTGATGCTGGTCAAATATGTAATAATAATAAGTAAAATTATTTAGTTTTTCTTTAATCATGGGATATATTGAATTTAATGACTTTAATGTGTTGCTTTTTCTTTTTATTTAAAATATTGTCAATTAATTTTTTAGAAAATCCATTAGAAAATGCAATTTGGTGAATAATATTTAATTCTTTGTCATAATTATGTTTATTCATCGGGCCATTGATTAACCTATGTACCATACTATTATATGCAGCCATTTTGTGGGGTGTTGGGTGAAAGGAGTTATTATGTATAGTTGTGTCTGTATGAGTTGATTTTCTAAAAATTGCAAAATCGTGTTTATTATTTAATCTTGTTATTGTTAAATCAAGAAAGTTTATTGAATTATTTGTTTCTATTTCCATTGTGAATTGTATGGTTTTATGTAGACTGTTTAGTTCCTTAAGAAATAATTCTAATTGCCTATTTGTACCTCTAAATGCCAGTATTATATCGTCCACATATCTGTACCAATATATGCACTTTTTGAAACTTGGGAATTTAGATATTTGTTTTTCTAAGTGATTCATGAAAATTTCGGCCATTAGCGGGCTTAGTGGGTTTCCCACCGCTAGGCCGTCCGGTTGGGTGTAATGAGATTCGTTGAATTGTAGGTAATTTTGTGAGATTATGATGTTTAAAAGATTTGAAATTTCCGAGATTATAATCGGATTGGCCTGATTATCTTTAAGTAATCCTTCGACAATGTTTACAACTTCTAAGGGCGGTTTGTTGGTGAATAGATTTCTAATGTCGAATGATACAAATTTGCTATTTGACGGTAGTTGAATATCAACTACCGTCGAAAACAGCCTAGAATTAATTAATTAAATCAAAAATATTCAACTTGTAAGTAAGAACTAAAAGGTCCTTAGTTTTGGTTTCATAATCAATTTCACTCACACTCACCTTTAGCACGTGTAATAAGTAAATATGAATTATTAATAAGAAATTTTTTATTTTTTTTATTTACTGAAAAATGAAAAGGCTGAAGGTGAAGTTAAAAAATTAGTAATAACACGATGAATTTTTGTTCTAGTCAGATCTCTTTCCGAATTCGGGGAATATTGTAAGATGTTCTCAACGTCCGAGAGAACACATTTAAATTTTTATTGACGTCATCCGGTAAGGGTGTGTCAGTTGGGTGGGTTCTCATTTTAATTTGTTAATTTTATTAAGTTGTTTTTGTTTAATTATGTAAAAAATGGGAGCGTATCATGATGAGATCATTATATACTATCGTAATCCCTCAGTTTATATCGCCTAAAAGACCCTACCCCCATCCTTCACAAGCATGACGTATATTCAATTAACTGCAAACAATGTGACTTAGTGTATATTGGACAGACCTCTCAATAACTGATAATAACAATAGTCTGAGGGTACATTGTAATGACAGACCACTCTCCAAACTATGAAAGCATTAAAATCGTTTTCTCTCAACGTAACACTTTTAAGAAGAGTTTTCTTGAGATGTGTCACATACAAACACAAAAACATAGGATGAATTTAAAAAGGACATTGATGATCTTAGTAACATCTATTGTTACTTTCCCTATATAGTATATATAGGGGGAGTATTGTTTTCGTGATTTTTTTTTAAATTTTTTGCGGAAATATCCGTTTTGGGGTCCCCTGAATCCATTGCACTGATTGAAAAAAAAATGTGTGTTTGTGTGTCTGTCGGTGGGCGCTGTATATTAAAAACGAAAGATCCTATTGAGATGAAACTTTAAACTTAAGGTTTTATCGTTAAAAACTGGAACTGAAAAACTTTTGGTAAACATTCATAAACCGGAAGTGGATAAATTAAAAAAAAATTAAAAAAATGGTTCAAACAAACGTTAAAGGTTAACTTTCGAGAAAAAAAATAAAAATTGAAAATTTTGACATTTTTTGCCAATTGCTAATAAACTATTAATGAAGAATAATGTTTTTGCGTAAACCTCATAGTTTTCGAGAAAAATATAGAGAAAGTACTATGATGGCCACATCACCTTTTTGTAATTTGTTCTCATTTCAATAACGCCCATGTTTACGTGGTTTTAATTTTAATTTTATATTTTTCTTCCTGATTCTATATTAACATTTTTATTATTTTCCTCGTAGGCTACCCTTACATTTCTATCTGTAGGTTGCTCTTCTCTTTCTTTTTGTTTAACTCTTCTTAGATCTCAAGCATTGTACTTGTTTGCTCCTTTTGTCTTTGTCTTACTCTTTTCTTTTCATGCTATTATTATTTTTCTCTCTTCGCATAGTAGCGGATCCGGTACTTTACCATACGGTGTGACTTGCTTTAGTCTTTTTTCCCTGCTTGGTTGCTGATGTTCTTTTACCTTAGTTATGGACTTGGGAATTGCACAGCTTGCTCAGCCCTTGGCTTGTTCTTTCCAATCACTAACGGGTGTTCTGCTTGGGGGTGATTGAGTTTCACTCCCAATGTTAGGCTTATCTCCCTCGGCTTTCTTGCTTAGGGATTTAAAAATTTCGGTTTTATATTTCGGTGTTTGGTTCCTCCTGTGTAAATCGTACTTTCGTGCGTTCGTTACGATGAAATTTCGATGTGTCGAACAATACACCGCTTTTGTGTTTGTCTACCTTCATTCATTGTTCTCAAATCTTATTACGTCTTGGTTATTTTATAACTTTAATCAACCTTTAATGTTCAACACTTTTAATTGTTTCACCAAAATAACAAATTAATTAATAATTAGAAAAAAACACGAAAATATATCGTAAAATCTAGTTAGTTCATTTTACAGAAATAAGTACGTTCAAACTAGTGTTGCTTTGATAGCCTTGCTATTTTGTAACACTCAAATTACTTTTGTATCATTCAATGTCTGTCGGGGTATTTGCCACAGAAGTAGTTGTTCCAACAAGTGATTTGTTTTTTTTAGTCTTAATAAGACTTATTTGTTGTAGATTTTACGATATATTTTCGTGTTTTTCTAATTACTAGTTAATTTTCTACAATGTAAAGGACTTATATATTTTTATTAACAAATTTCATTGTTTAAAACTTGATTAAAACACTAACACTTTCTTCACAATTAATTTTTATTTCGCTAGATGTACATTTCGGGTACTATGCACCCATTATAAATAGCTTATAACTAACTAGTTAGTTATAAGTTAGTTTAAAACTTGATTAAAACACTAACACTTTGTTCACAATTAATTTTTATTTCGCTAGATGTACATAGCTTATAACTAATTAGTTAGTTATAAGCTATTGATAATGGGTGCATAGTACCCGAAATGTACATCTAGCGAAATAAAAATTAATTGTGAAGAAAGTGTTAGTGTTTTAATGAAGTTTTAATTATATCTTCACGTAACTCAACAACAAATTTCTATATGAAATTCATTTTTTACATAAAACCTTAATGTTAAAGTTTAATTTCAATCGGATCATTCGTTTTTGAGATACAGCGCCCACCGACACCAATTTTATTTTCAGAAATTAGTGGAATAGTCTCGGCGGACCTCAAAACGTATATTTCCGTTAAATAAATTATACTTTCCTTATAGGGAACATAAAAAGGGAACTGGTCATTCATGCACAAACCATAAAACATGTGATCAATCAAAGTGCATTTGAGGTTCTGGACACAGAAAGATATGAAAAAATAGGCTTTTCTTCGAAATATGCTATAATAACCAGCAATCTGATGCCATGAATGCGAAAACAGATATAAAAGGCTTGAGATTCATTTACACATATCTTCTTCAATTACCATCCCTAGTTTCAAATAAATAAAACATTTGTTCTTTCGTTTCCTTCCTTTAATAACTTAAAATTCATTAGTTGGCAATAATCTAAAATGATTTGCGATGCGTCAAAATGTCCACACTTCAAAATGGGACTTCACTAATCTCATTTTTAAATATAATTATGTGTATGCGTACCTTATAGCATAGTTCCCGAAATATTGACAATAGGATAATCTCGCTTAATTGACCAATTACCCAATATATAAGGGCCGCCCAGCGGCTTTGTTGCATTTCAGGTAGACGGTTTCTAGACCAGTCATCCATTTTGTTAAAATTAGGTATATTTTTCTTTCTATTTCTATTCAGGCTACACTGATTATCCTTTCTCTGTAATTGTTAATTGGGGCAGTTACCTTTGTATTGTCGAAATCGATTCTGTAATCTGTGGCTATCATATGTTAAGTAATTTGTGTCGTTTTTATACTGCTTGTCTATGTTCCTTTTTTCGTGTGCTGATATTTCGATTTCTTTAGCCGTGCAATTTATTGCAATCTGCGCATGGCATGCCTGCTGTTTAGGTGTTTCTTTTTTTAAATAATGTTTTAATGCTCGCTTCTTTAAAATTGTTTTGTTTGAGAATATTTCACTGCTAATTACGACAGAAAAAACATCATATTACACAGAAGGTCATAAACAATAACATGTTAGCTACAATTAGCTCAAAAGATAATTAGAATTAATATTGCTAAAATAAGAGGAGCGTGTTAAGGTATAAAAATCTAATCTTAAAAAACATAAAAAGAAACTTAACATGGAAACATACACAATAAACTTTCATGTTGATAAAATCGGAAATGGTCTATGGTTATAAAATATACACAACAAATCAAATTTTTAAAGTAGTATGATCAAATAAAGAAGAGAACTTACAATATTTCAAGAAGGGTAAGTTCCATATTCACAAAGCTGAACTTCCCACAGAATATCGACGAAATAAATATAATAGCTACCAATGTAGTAATATCAAATTTTTAGTTAAGTATTAACTGCTTCATTTTCGTTATCTACTGATTAGAATTGTCAAGGACATCATTAACCTCCTACGTTTTAATTAGAAATTCGGAATTATAAATTTTATTAACGGTTTGATATCTGTTTGGCTATCTACACTAATATTTTTTAGCTGTTACATATATTAAAATCTTGGCCGATGTAAAGAAGATATCATTTTATTAGTAACTCAATACTTATAAAGGTAATAAATCGAATAAAAAATATATCAATAAAATGTATTTATTAATAAACTACAAAATCAGCTTCTTGATATCAATATAGCTAATTGAATTAAATATGGTAGATATTCTTTATGAATTCACTAGCTTGCATATCTTATACATTACAATACGCATATGCATAAGACATAATAAATAATTCGTTGGCTCGATAAAAATAAATCACATACAAATAGAAAGATAAACTTATCATTTAGGTATTAATATTATAAATGGATGAAACATTATATTTAGAGAATGTTTACTGAATTTATCTCGATTTAATCTTAAGTTAATAATTAAATTTTAGTCGTGTAAAACAAATTATAATCAAAGCACATTACTCATTTTATACTTGATAATGACAATTAAACGTCTCAATTTATGTTTTTAATACATTATACAATTTTTAGAGGTATATACATAAAAATAGTTTTAATTTTATAGTTAATAATACAGATTACCTATATTTTATATAAATACATAAACTTAAAAAATAAATATTAAACTATTAGAATATATTATTTAAATGTTACTATTAAAATAACAAAACTGTTAGATTTTCAAATGTCAGGTGAAGAAACAATTGTGTGGCGAAACATATGTAGTATTTATTTACAATAACACCAAATTTAAAAATCTAACAGTTTTGTTATCTAAATAGTGAATATGGATTTTCAACACTTAAGTACCTCAACAATCAATCAATAATTTAAGTTTCTCGTATTCTCATACCTGTTAAGAAGCAGACACAATCTAGCATTTTATGTAGAATAAAACATTTTTTATTTCAATATCTTACAATAATATACTAATAAATCATATATTTGTTTCTCATTAATCACTTGGTGAAACATTAATTAATATATAGGTTTTATAATTAAATTCACTTGGTTTGTTTCGCAAATAGTAATAAATAAATTTTATTTGTGAAACAAACCAAGTGAATTTAATTTAAAACCTATATATTAATATACTAATAAAATTGAATTTTAAACAAACACATTCCAGTTAATAATTTTTTTTCTATATTTAATTATTTATTTATTATTAAAGTATAACAGTTAGTAAAATAAGGAGTTAATTTAAAAATGAACAATAATTTAAAAAGCTTATACATTTTCACTAAAACAACAAATTAAATATTAACTGCGGGCCTGTGTGCTAGTTCACCTTTTTATGAGCGCAATCAGATACCCTATGTCATGTGTGCACCCGCAACGCAGCGTTTAATTAAAGCGAGATTAGAATTGTTTAATTGAAACACGCGTAATAGGAATACTGATACAGTTGTAACACCCCGGTATATAATAGATGACGTTTGCATTAGAATGTATACTTCAGGGTAATGCAGTTTGAATACAAATATATTGTAATTAATCCTCAAAGACACAACTTTAAAATAGATGCATATGATATAAAAAACTTTTCTATTTTATTGTGTAATAGATAAATTTAAAAAATGATCGCCGTTGATTGAAACATATGTCAGGAAAATAAATGCACATAACAAATGTTCCAATCGAAAATTACCTAATGGTCACATTTCGTTTCATCAAGAGTGCAGTGAAAATCTGAATGATACTTTTATATTTATTACTTGAATAATTAAAAATATCTTTAGAATTAACTACTTTGAGCGTTTCTGCGCCGTAGTTTTACATTATTGCAATGTAAATACTAGAAAGAACCAACTCACAGTTAAAACAATTACTCCTCGTACTAAAGCACCGCCTGATATTGAATTACATAACTGTTACTTGTCGTTTTCCATAATACTGCACCTGTAAATCAATATTTAATTTATACATTAGAATTAATATTTCAATTTTAAACAAAGTACATTTTAATTATCTTGCAACTCCAGAATTTATTCTATTTTATTTTATATCTGACGTAATAAATTACCACAATCACAGATAGGATTTGCTATTAATATTAGGATTCCCAAACAAAAGTAAAAATGAACTTTAACCCCCAGATAAAAGTCTAAGTAAATTTAATCTCATTAATTCTGTCAACATTAAAAAAGCTAAATTTACATTTTTATTTAAACTCTATTTAATATATCCATATCACAAAGAAAATATGATATATTTTTTAAATCTTGCATTCTGTCGAAAATGATCATTTTTTATTCATTATTTTGGGTAATTATTTTGAATTTTGTTTTGAATACGTACAGTCTTTTCTTCGATGTAACGCTATGCGGCCATGTTGCCTCTAATGAAGATTAGTGGTGACTTAGAGTCATAAGCAATGGCACCCCATAGCATAACCCCAACAGTGTGATGAACGAGCCTTTAGACAAAAAAATGTGCATTTCTTGTTTCACTTCGTCGTCTTCCGACTCTAGCCCGGCCATCATGCATCCATAAACAGAATCTAGATTCGTCACTAAACACATTAATCGTTTTCTAAACAACTCGAAACGATTCCGTCGATGTTCAGCGGTTAAAAGAAGCATTCATAAAATAAAGGCTAAAAGTTTGGTTTGCAATGATCTTTAATAAAAATGCAATTTGTATATTTGTATATAATTTCAGGCTTTATAATATCAGAAATAATAAAGAATAGTCTCATATAAGAGTACAGGGTAAGTATTATGATGGTCATGCCATTAAACTTAATATTTATATTATTATTGTAGAATGAACTCTAAATTGTTACTACACAAACCTTATTTCTAATTAATTTTCCATCGGCTTGCAAATATTATGTTCCATAAATCAATAAAAGTAGTTTATATTGGCTGCCATAAGTAAAAGAACAGATAATACGTAAATAATCCACACTAAGAAATTATTAAAATTTCAACAAATATCAAGGTAATAATTTCTTTAATTTCAATAATAAGTTGATCCTCCACAATTTGTTATAGTTGACCCAAAGATATAAGGTGTTTATGACCTTTTAGTATATTTAACTTTCACTAATTTTTATGAAGGACCGACCGCAACCTCTCATCCCCAGCCCCCAATAGGTGGTCCGCATAGGATCATCGCCTTCCTGTGCATTGAAAATATTTTCGTTTTGATAATCTCTGGTAACTGCTTCTTAGTATAGGATTCTTCAACAAAGAGATCATTTGCATGCAGAAATAAGCCTTTACAATGCACACATTTGTATAGAGAAAATTATACAATGCGGTCCTGACCAGCACGAAAATATTTATTGGTTCGGATTTATGATATGATGGCCCTAAACTCATTAAGGCAGTCAAACGGTGAAATACACTTTCATTTTTTTTTTTTATTTATCACATATAATAAATTTATACAGGCATACATGATTTGGCAGAGTAATAAATATAATATATACATGTATAAAATAGAAGAACACTTTTAAAAGCTAAATTGTACATACATATAAAAAACTTTAAAACACTATGGTTATAGAAAACATTTCATTTGTTTTTGTTATATATTATACATAATTTGTGTTGCATGCGAACGTGTACCCATTAAATATTTGAACTATTTGGCATCGCACATTTTTGGTTCGTCACTTCGTACTTATATATATATGTATATATATATATAAGTATCGAAAACTACAGTTTTAAGACATTTTATTTTTCTTTCCCAAGACTTTCATAAGATTTCTGGACATAAAGTACGGCTTACTGGCCGATCCGTCGTTTCTCTCACAATCTTCCAAGAAACAGAGGAATAAAGTGTCAACTGCCATGGTGTATACACTAAAGAAAACACTGGCCACCAAATAAGTACAAATAGCTACAAAAATTACAGGGACGAAATTGTACGTCAACTTCTTCTGACTTAGGAACTCAATGAACGTATATACTATTGCACTCACACCAATCGTCACGACCAATTTACTAAGGAAGAATAAAAAGTCGGTGACCTTATCTAAAACGAATACTCTGACTATATTTCTAAGCAGCAAAGAGAACGCATTTTTTGCACTGGTGCAGAAATTTTTCCCATGTATAGCACACATTATGTACGCGGTTTTATTGATGAATTTAAGGAATTTTTCTAGGCACCAAAAGAAGCATTTCATGCAGCACAAAATTGCTTTCGTGAAAGGGTTTTCATATTTCTTCAATTTGTGATCTATATATTCCAATGCGACGCGGATCATTCTGCAGATTGCTATAATTAATGATCCAAAGGCTAAGGTCCCAATATGATACCTTAAAATTCTCCCAGTGGAAATTGTAATATTAAAAAAAGGCACTGAGGTTTTATCAAACGTCCAATACCAAGTGGCAAAGGTGGATGCGAGTATCATCTCGCCAAGAGCTTGCATAAAGAAAACAAGCCATAATAAGCTGAATATATTATATGCATGAGTATAAGGTATAATGGCGGGTTGTTCTATCTCCACTGTATTACAACCTGCGTTACATAAAGGCTGGTTACAACTGCTTAAGAGGGTACTAAATGTCTTTGGATCACAGCTGTCTCCGCTTATTAGTGTTAATCCACCGCTACAAGAACACCCATCAACATTTCTAATTTCGTAAATAGGTTTTCCAACTGATGACAAGTATAGAGCAACACTGATTGCATATATGACCACTGCCATTTGCAGAATCCAAGGCACGACAGGGAAAAACAAGGCTGATGTCGTCGCACTAATGGCCTTGCTTCCTTCCTTTATCAATCCAATTGCAAGAACAATTCTCTTTCGGAAAAATATTACTACAAACAGTAAAACAACAAACACAATGGAGAGGATGATAAGTAGCACCAAACAGAACTCCGATTTTTGCGTGTATTTTTCAAATAAGTTGGTTGCATTTTCGTAGGCGTGTTTGTGTTCTTTATAGTAGGTATATTGCACACCACATAAATAGGTACAAAATGATAAAAGTGCAAGTGATCCTAAAATTGACAACCAAATCATAACAGCCGCTATCCATCTCATGACTAGAATGTATATGATACACATAGCTATAGCCAGTACCAACCCTCCTAATATTTCCGGCCAAGACTTTTTCAAATCCTCTACGACATCATGGCCAACCTGTTCTGTATTCGCTAAAATTCAATATTTTTCTTGGCCAATTTCAAATCATTAATGGAGACCATTTAGCACATTTTCCTCTATCAACTAAATCTAAAGCATGCCTCTGATCAACAGGTATTTCGTTGTCACGCAGACCATTTCATTTAGGTTGACATTAGT
This sequence comes from Ontholestes murinus, assembly GCA_963969525.1. Classification (NCBI taxonomy): domain Eukaryota; kingdom Metazoa; phylum Arthropoda; class Insecta; order Coleoptera; family Staphylinidae; genus Ontholestes; species Ontholestes murinus. Next base: position 30,056 of record CAXAKX010000195.1, read on the forward strand.
CCGATGGAGCTTATCAATCAGGAGAAAATTGCTTGGACATTTCTTTACGCAGACCTGTGGTGTATTGCAGCGAGTGAATGGCGTATTCGGATTTAAGCATTTCGTGAGATTAAAGAACACAAGGTAAGGTTTGTCAGCGACGTGCAAATCCAGGCCGCATCTGCTTCCTTTTGAATCTTTCGGTGCCATTAACATTTGAGGATCTTCATTTACATATGCATATATAGCTACACCTATTGAACATGCGATCATGATCATGAAGAGAAAAAGGCATATGATGTCCGTGCATGATCTCTTCTTGAGTGGTCCATTGAAGTTTGGATCGTAGTTGAACTTCTCACCATACTCATATTCGTATCCAGAAGGTACCTGCGTGCCTCCTGCCATTTCATACCACCAAACTCACGGTCCAATATTAATATAAGACCGATTGAGACTGAGGATGCGTTGATTGTGCACACGATTTTTAAAAGCACAACAAAACGTGAATTGCTTCCGTCACAATATAAACACAAAATTCATGTCAACACATTGAAATAACTTGAACTTGTCGCACATTTTTAAAACAAAAAAACCTATACAGATATTACTCTTTTGTTTATTGTTTTGTTTTCGATGACACACAAAGAAGAGAGAAACAACAGACCGTTGCGAATCACATGCGAAAGGCCATAAACGCCTTATATCTCTGGG